>BGPR01012551.1:0-18136 GCA_013235015.1 Araneus ventricosus | reverse complement strand
ATATATATATATATATATTGTAGAATTTTATACGGTATTGATCATTATTCGCAAAATTGTATAACATTGTACGATATCGTAAAATATTATACGATATCGATGTATTGTGCTATCTGGGATATTGGTCACATACACTGAAGATGCAAGATTTACTGTAAGAAAAACATAATAATGAGAATTTCAGTGATGGCTGTTTAGGAATTTGAAAAAAGCAGTGGTCGTAAGACAAGAAAATGCCCTGCAGAACATCCCCCCCCCATATATATATATATATTGTAGAATTTTGTACGGTATTGAACATTATTCACAAAATTTTATAACTTTGTACAATATCGTAAAATATTATACGATATCGATATATTGTGTTATCTGGGATATTGGACATATACACTAGTGAACAAATGCCAAGGACCATTAATAAGATTTCGAAAAATTCGGACTTAATAGACTACAATGGTTCGCCATCATTTGAGGAGAATCTTGGGACATGCAATCGTCGGAACTCACATTTTACAGTAAATATTCTATCACTAGGACATTTAGGGGAAGATCCACAAATTGGCCAAGACAAAAATTATTTTGGCCCACCTCGTTTCACAGAAAGCTGATATTGAGTGAAAACTTACATTTTGGGTTTTGTGTGATGTGCGTAATGTTTACAATAACAAAATAAATTTTTAAATAACAAAATACGTTAAATAGCAAAAATGCATTAAAATAACAAAAATATTCGTGAAGATATAGAGGTTTCTTTAAAAAAAGATTATAATTATTAAGATGACTTTTATTATAAGATGCAAAGTTTCCCACCAAATTGTACGAAACTTACAGAATACTTGACAATATATAAAAGAAGAATTGTATTAAAACTTGAATTAAAAAAATTGAATATTATAGGAAATATAAGTATTTGTAGTAAATAATTTTTTGCTGCGCAAGTGGGAAACGTAGCGTAAATTTTTTCATAACTTCAGAGCCATATATATAGGACCAATTATACAAAAATTCCAGTTCAATGCCATTTCTATTCAAAAAGATATAGGCATTTCAACTTGGTGAATTTCGATACACTCTTAAAAGAAGCTAAATGATGAGGGTTCTTGCGCAAATTGATATTTTTTAAATTTCAATCAATCTTCGAACAGTATTATTGATTTTATGGAAGTTGAATATCCTGTATACTCATATATATTAATAAATTAAATGCATAATTTAAGTTGCATTTCGATGATAACTTCATTTTAAGACTGAAATATTCACTGACGAGCATTTTAAGATGGAATTCAAAATTTTTGTTAAATAAAACAATGCTATCTTATTTCTCATACTATTCGGAATTTCTTACGTTACAATCAATTACAAATTTTCAATTAATAAAGAGTATTATAATCGCATTGAAATTAAGCAAATGCTAAAAAATACATCTAATAAAGTGTATAATAGATTTCTTAAAAGGAAAACTAATATACCCCCTTTAACACACACGCACTGCAATCAGAATTCTTTAAGCGAATTGAGGAATTCATGAGAACCGCTGGAATTTAATTGCCCGCTGCCCTAAGCAGTTACCTCATCTGTGACAAAACACTTGCGACACACTTTCAGTTTAGAGCTCCTCAGCAAACAAATTCCCCTTTTCCGAGGAAGAACAAATGCACTGGAAATGTCATGACGACCTACTGGCTTAATCCGAGAGGACGCGCTCCTCCTAAGCAAACGCTAAGGCGCGCGGGGGTCATAAAATGATAACGAACTAAAATTCAGTCCTGTGCTGTTAAAATCATTATATTTTTAGTTGGAAAAATAACGCTTTTGACATTTAGACATTAAGAATACAGTGCGTAACACAAACCAAATATACTCCATTATTATCCACTATTAAAGCACAAATTTCTAGAGGTTCAATTTTCGCTCATCTCTTTCACGTGAAAAGTTTCGTGCGCATTTCTCGATAAATATATTTGTTCACTCTACAATTAAATGTATCGTGTTATCTTTGATGAATAACTCCCAACTCTTAGCAGGGCTTGTCACATCTTTCGCTGGTCATTTTGTATCAGGTAAGGGCAACACAATATTATGACAACGAATATTCTGCCTAAATTTCGTTTTTCTCCACTCAATGCCCTCTTTTGATGAAAGCAATTCCAAGTTATTCACATCGTCATTTCCAAAATCTCCGTCCTTTTCCGATTTCGTATTATGTTCGCTGAAACTTCCATGATCTTAAAAATCTCTTCTAAAACATCCTCAGGTCCATTGTCAAAGTCTGGATCTTCATCAGTTTCAACTTCAGCAAGAAGTTTAGGTAAACGCTCCGTTTCTTTTTCGTATGGAGACGGCATTGTGAGAAACGTTTAAATACTTCAATTCGGCAAGAAAAACAACCGTATCAGCCACGTGAATTAACTATTCTGTTGAACAAACGGAAAGACGCGCGGGGTCATTTAATAACCCCAGTAACTGACGAAACATGTATTAGGGGACGAAAAATTCCGGAAATACTTTCTAAATACTCATAAAAGGCTGGCGGGGGGGTGACTAACTCAGCTACTTAGAAGAAAGGAATGAACAGGTGGCTAGTTTTCTAGGAATCGGAGTTTTAAACGTCAAAATACAGAATTGGATTGTGGGCGGTTCTCTTAAATCAGAAAATGATACACAACTTCTCTTATCACCTTCACAGGGGGAAAGATTCTAGGAAAAGAATAGAATCTACATCTGACCTCTTTTGCATAAGTTTCACTTAACACATCTCTTTTCTATTTGGAAATCCTGAATATTTTCGAGGATGAAGAGTATTGTTAACCTCCACTTCAATTACAGAATGATGGTTCATATTTATTCTCTGGAGAGAGATTTACATGGATACTGGGGAAAAGAGATGTAAGTGTCAGAGCAAAAGGAGGTTTCAAACTTTCTTACGCTGTCGTGCTTGCTTCATTTAATATTTTATTCAGAGAGGGTTCATCCAATAAATTCCTCTTGAAATATTGTTCATTTCCACAAGAAAGCAGTTTTTATCGAGATTAGCAGATCTGTAATGCCTCAGATGGTCTGAATATTTTCACAATTCTTCTTAAAACATTAAACATATTTTTAATCTGTGGTAAGTAACCGAAATGCTTCAATTAGAAAATGCAGCCATAGATACGACTCATCTGTCAGAATGACCAGATCAAGGCAAATTCCGAAAATGTCAAATACATTTTTAAAATTAGTTGCTATGCATTAATGCTGCGAATTCCATTATATAAAATAAAGGGAATATTTTTAAGATTAAATATACTTAAACTAGAATTAAATTTAAATAATTCAAAATGATCAGTTGATGTTAGGCCAGATATACCTTCTTAAGTAAGATATAGATGAAAATTCAAAATAGCATCTTTAGAGCAACTAAATTTTAGTTGTCAATAATGACAGTTTCCTGCCTAACAAAAAAGAGATATTTGCAGAATTAAGTAAAAGAAAATAGGCAAAAAAATAAAATATGGAAGTGTCTGATTAAACGATTTCCGTAAATCGACATATGATAAGCATTTAGATAATAAAATAGAGTACATATAAATCAGTTACAGTAAGTAAATAATAAATCAGGTACAGAGTTACGTTTCTAAAATTTCTCTTTAATGTCTATTATAAATAAGTGTCTAAATTTATAATCTTAAAAATGACGAATAAGAAGTTCATTTCGCAAAACCCTATATAGAAATTTTGGCGAACCTGGAGTTTACGGTACACACCTGTTTCTCGCCAATTTTTCTTGGCGCAATTTCATTTGCCCTCGCCAAATGCTGTTTTGGATGTGCAGTGCGCTTTTTATTGCCTCTTGCGCATGCTTCATCTGAAAAGTAGAGATTGAGCACGCAATGCCTGCGGCATTTCAAGTGTGTACCGGGCAATTTCTTTTAACTTAAAAAAACTTCAATTCTGCAGTATCTATGGTTCACATTCCAACCTCCGTACAGTACAGCAATAAAGACTCGTTATCCGGCATTCCCTTTTAAAGTATATTTAATTTAATAAAGGTACTAAATCGAAAAATGTAGTCTGCAGTTTTCACAATATTTAGGTGGATGTATGTTTAGCATTTTGAAGGCGGACGCCAGATTTCTGAATTTGAGGACACTATAATGGATATTCATAAATAGGTGAAAGCGGGCGAATAGTTTCAAATGATGAACGATGAAGTAGTTCACCGTATGGACGAATTTTCTGCTTTGTTTGTTAACGTTTAAGTGCCCGTACTACGCAATTCCGGTGTAATGCTAAGTCAATGGAATCTTCAAAGCGAAAGTCCAACATACAAGCAGATAAAGTCAAGGTTTTTAATGTAAGTAAACAACCAGAACATTCGTCCATAAAGAATAACAGTAATGGAACATTAAAGAACTCCCAGATGATTTCGGCGATGTTAAGATGAATGTTGTTATTTTTGCCTGTTGTTACAGGTCTGCACACAGGCGTAATTTCTTATTCTTATTCTCAGTTGAATATGCAAATGATGGTTCTGCGGGTCTATGGAGTAGTGTTATTTTAGGAATTCAGAAAATGCTTAAGGAAACATACACAATTAAATATATACTTGACAAAATACAATTATTTTAAATAAAATCAGATGGTTGAGATTAAAAGGAACAGTCATGTGTTTTTTTATATTTATCTACGCGTGAAAAAAAAATCCTGATCTTATCATGATTTGCAAAAAACCATCCCAAATTGCCCTGTTTTTTTATTTATCAATAATGGGTTCATGCTCAAACTTTAGAAAGTCTTTTAAAAATGCGTTCTGAAGAATTTTACCTGTCGTTTATTTACGATATAAAGGATTTGAATTAATTTTATTGAGTCATATCTTCAATATATAAAGGATTTGAGTTTGTCTTTCAGTACGTTATAGTGTTAATATTTCCAGGTATCCTGGATAGGGTAATCCCAGATAGCAATTTTAGTTTACAGCAAAGTTGCAGCAATATTGCTATGCAAATCTGCAAGCTTGCAACAAATTTGACATGACAAGAGTGTAAGCTTGAAACAGATTTGCAGCACGAAAGCAAGCTTCGAAGTCACCACGCATCAAATTTGCCACGTGTTAGATTGCAAATATTGCATTAACATCATTTTTTCGGCTTTGTCAGTATTTTTAATAATTTTAATTCTTCGCCACTAAAGTTTCTTTATTTTCTTGTGGCAACTTTGGATAAATTTGAAATTCAAACGTTAATTTTAACCGTTTCATTTAATTTCTAAATTTTACTTAATTATTTACTTTGTTTTCGATTTAATTATTATTTGTATTAACTTTTGTTGTTGTTTCCATTAAGGTTTCAACTTTATTAATTTTTAAATTCAAATTTTGCAACGGGACTATTTCTTCGCCATCTTGGCTCGCGTAAGTTTTTGGCGTCATCAGGTCTTAGGCGTCTGTATCTGGAATCGTTTTCCGTTACTTTTTGAATTCCTTTGTGATGGGCTAAGCGAGTGGTTGGTGTTGTTCCAGCTGCGGGCCCCCAGGGCCGGTGGGGCCTGGGGTCTTGTCTTTTCTTGCATCTGCGTGTATTTTTCCGTTAATATTTTATATATTTTTGAGGCTGAAGCTGAGATTCTTATTATTCTTCATTGGTATTCCTAAAAGAATGCAGTATGAAAAAACTCGATGATGAATGCTTTGAAAGACGTGATGGAAAGTTTTCTACAACACTATTCCGGAACAATCTATTGAATTAAGGTGCGGTTTGTGAAAGAAAGCATTTCTTTCTTTATGCCGGAACAATTCATGAACGCTGATTTTCAATGATCATCACCTTTTGCGGGATCTGCAGTGTGGGTAATGCCTACAGCATTTTTATTTTTCATCGTGGTGGTGTGTACTCTTAATCACAGTGATCGTGATCATCTTTTTAACGTCTATTCCTGCTCAACATTTTTGTTCTCATCTTCAGCTTTTCCGATTTTAGAATGAGTGATGCAGGCCTAGAGGAATGGCCGAGCAAGGTGCTAAAATGTGCAAGTTGCATACTTCAAAATACCATTGTTAAATGAATATAAAAAAAATTCACTTTTTTTTTAGTAATATTCATCAATTCAAGAAGTGTTTGTGATGTTGCAGTGAATAATGTTCATCATTACATCTCTATCAAATTTAGGTTGTCTTTTTTTTACTTTGTGTTCTGAAATATAATTCTTAGGCCTGCAGTGCTAATGTGTAGCTACAATTTTTTAATTTTTATTTTGTTTGATAATGTTCATTTCTGTGCATCAAATATTATGCATATATCTAAATTTTTATGGCAGTAATTAATTTCAATATCAATAATTGTTAAATAAAAAATTATTTAAAATTTTATAAAATTGTTTTTGTTTAATTATTTTTAGCATTGTACTACCACTATATGAAAATGAACTTTAAATTATGTAGCTAGGGTTTTCAGGTCAGCAAAGGTAGGTGAATTATTTCAATATTGCAAGAATGGCTTATTATTGTGTAATTTGATTTTATACCCAGAATTAATTAATTGTTCAATATTTATTATAATTTAAATTTTATTTCTGGGTTTCTACCTTGCATCAATATTTTTTATAAAATTCCTAGCTACCTCTTCCCAACATAATTTCAATTATTAACACCACGTCAAACTCATTGTAAACTATAGCACAAAAAGAGTACGAACACAGCCTCGGACTCGCGACCTACCGCTTCCTAAAATGACGCTCTAAACCACTCGGCCAGCTAAACTCTGAGAGGGGAAGATAGATTGCGCTAATATCGTTCATCTATACGATTTATTTTAAACTTTTTTCTTGATTTCATTAAATTTTTAAATTTTGAGTTGAGAATATGATTTGAAGTCAAAGAGGGAGAGAGAGCGAGTTTCGCTAATAACTATTTTTTGCTAGTAGAATAAATTATGAAATTAGAGTTCAAAAATAATACTTTTAAAGTGGGACAAAATGTAAATTATTATTTTTCAACAAATATTGAATGTTTTTTAGGTTTAATTTTGTTTAAAAACGTTAAAATTTCAGCATTAAGGAAAAGGATATATAGTATTCTTTAAAGTGCGAGTTCTATATTTAGTAAAAAGATGGAAAATTTTTCAAAATTTTTTTTTATAAAAAAGTGAGTTTTTTCACAAATTATCATTGATATATTGAATTAATGAAAAAGAAGGACGGTCTAAGAGATGCTATTGAAAATCTTTTTTCCGAAAAAAACAAGATCCTTTTTGCAGCAAACTTGTTTTGCAATCGTTGTGTGAAGTTCGTCATGACATCTTTACAGCAAACTTGCATTGCAAGGAGGGGTGGCACTAGTTGTCTATTTTCGCTGTAACAAGCCGAAAGCAAACCTGTGACAAACTTGTTTTGCAAGCTAGGGTGGCGATTCTGCATTGTTATTTTACAGCAGTTTCGCTACAACATCGACGCGTTAATTTTGCCATGACAAGATAATAACGAGTAAAAATCAAACTTGCTGCAAATGTACGTGCTATCTGCGATGCTGGTACTTGAATCTCCGCTTAATCCCTAACACTCAAGCTGTGGAGCTCTGGGGCACTGCGCTAAAAATACCGCCAACTCAGTTTTTTCATAGAATCAGACTGAGTTCTAATGGAGTAGAGGTGAATATTTATTATTTAAAATTTTTTTAAAGGATTATTAAAAATTTAGAAAGAATATAGATAAACACTCTTTTTGCAAATATTACAAAATAAAAAACATCTTCAATGAAATAACAAAAAGTTAACTCAATGACGTTAACTATTTTTATCTCAACGATTCACAAAAGATATCACAGTAGAAAGGTCTCTTAATTTTTGCTGAGAATAGGTGAAACAAGGAAACAACCATATTAGGATTTCACCATCCCAATTATTACAGATATTAATGAGTCGAAATCCTCAGCAAGATAAATATGACACAAATGAAAAATTTTAAGGTAACAAACTTTTAGTTAAAACTCAAAATACCATACTTGAAACTCTCAGAACAGATAAACAAAGGACATCACTTATATGCATTATTTGATCCATTATTTTTCGACCAACAATTAAGAATTCTTCCTTTATTTTTAAACTGGTACCATCTTCATATTTTTAAGACCTCATTAGCCATCGTTAAATTTATTTTTTTAATATTAAGAACCACTTCTTTCCCAGAAAGTAAAATAAATAAAACTTAAATTCGATTTCAGACAGGAAACCACTTAAAAATCATTTCCTCTCGAATATGCCATCATCTAAAATAATAATCTTTTTTATTTGTCCCCTTCAGTGACTGTTAGGAAATACTTTTTTGGCCATTAAGGCGCAGGTATTTGAAAAATAATTTATGATACAGATAAGAGTGGATGGAGCTATAAATTATCCTCTATTTTTAAAGAAATAAATACCTTTCAAAATCGCCTGCGTACAGCTGTATCTCTTAACGACAAAACTGAGTTTGAAATATTCACGAGTACCCAATATTTTCCGAAAATTTCATAAACTAAATTGTCTCTCTAATAAATTAGGTCAAACTTTTTAAGCTGTCAGAGAACGAGGATTCTACAAGTTTAATTATAGGCAAAGTTTGGATGCAGACTCCTCGAGGTGGTGTTTAATGATAGGGAATCGGTATTGAAAAAGAATAAATTGGTATTTTTAATGAAGCTAGTATAATAACTTCCTTTTTCTAGGAAGAAACCGTTAGTGGCACTCGCGTTACAATTAAAATATTATTAAACGAGAAGGACGTTAAGTCTTATCAGAAGATTTTTTTAAATGATAATTTCTCTGAATATTTTTCAGATTTTCTTTGTGAAAGTTCTTTTGTTCATTGAAGAAGCATAATCTCTAGATTTCAGAAGTTACTTAGCCAAGAATATTCAACATTTAACAGAAACGTTTTCTTTAGATATCTTACATTTTCTCGCTTAAAAGTATTTCTGTGTAAGAGCGCAGTCTTGTGAACTTACATTTTGAGTTCTAAATGTACACTGATAATCAAAATCAATGTAGTACTGAATATATTTATTGCAGATATAGAGCAATTGCATTATTATTATAATTACTAAGAACATCTGATAAGAAAAATAATTTTTATGCATGGAGTTATAAAATTTCATTAAATTAGTTAACAAATATTTTATTTTTCTTCCAATTTTCCAGATAAGATTTTACTAGTAGTTGATTCGAAATAAATAAAATACAAGTAGTTGTTTAAAAAACTTGAATTAAATGAGAGATCTCATTTATATAGATCCCTCTATAAATTCTTGCAGTTAGAGATTAGTTCATGATTAATAAAATATTTTTCCAATTTTTATCTTTTATTTCTATCCATTTCTATTAACATAAAAAAATATACATTGAATCGCATATACTGTAAAGAAAATTCAAATAAAAGACTTTTTCAAGCACGGAATTTCCTCTTTCCAGAATCTGGTCAACACATGCACTTTTAGGATAATTGTTATAATAATATAATACAATTCAATTTATCTGTTTTTTACGAATTCCTTTAGCAAAAAGAGGAAAGGAAAACTAAGGAAAATTTATACATCATTTCAAGCTTTTGAGAATTTCCTTTCCCATGATAAAGAGTCTGAACATATTTATCTTATAGTTTCGCTATATTGGACAATTTTGGCTTCTAAAATGTATTGGATGGGATCTTTTTCTTAGCTAATTATCGTGGAAATAAGCGTTGATCACTGGAAAAGACCTGTGAACTTTAAATTGATACTGTTTTTCCAAGAATAATGTTTAAAATTATCAGTTAGTCTTAAAAACACGATAGGTATCATCGAAATTTTTACACCAACTTATAGACATTACCCGTGTTAATTATAATCCAAATTTGGCAGTTAATCGCTTGAAAAAGAAATCGCCAAATTTGTCGGCCATGCCTTATTTTTGTTCAAACAAAATATTATTTAGTAAGAAATAACTGTCAGATATAATGCATTTCGTGAAAAGTAAAAGTTTCTTTCCTTATTTTTTTCTTACTCAAAATATCTAAAAGGAAATTGAACTGAATTATAATCAAATTAAAAATTTGTAATGTCAAAGCAAACAAAAACAACTTTTTTCATAAAGAAAAGTCCTCTTTAATAGTTGCTGTTTGAATGGAAGTTTTAATTACTCTTCTACCCACTTTTAAAGGAACAGACGATACCACTGTCATACAAAAATAAATGCTTGAATGTTAAAACCACGAATTACTGATGCCTGTTTTTCTTGATGATGGCTATTATCCAACGAGAAGTACTAAGGCAATAAAAACCTTTTAGAGAGAGGAAATGGTTTGCAAAGAAAACATGGCTTCAACCCCAGCGCCTTAACTTTCTACAGAATGGTGAAAGTGTCGCTAAGAAGTTATTTTGAAAGTAAGTAGATGGGAAAGAGACAACAAAGATGACACTTCAGATTTCTAAGAATTTTCGAAGTTTTCGTCCACATCAATGTGATAATTTTTTTAGAATTAGCACAGAATTACCATTCAAATGTACACTTGAGTTTTCTAGTTTTCATGCACGAACTTGAACAATAACTACAGTTATTATTAATGAAATCAGCATTACTAAAAACAACGAATTTCTGAATGTAAAAATAAGTGACTTTTAAATCAAGGTCGCAAACAAGATTAAAATTGCAGATATGTATCATAATATATTCTCAAAAGGAAAATGAATAACTTTCCTTATTATTTATTTAAATTTATTTAATTATTTATTTAAATTTTTTAATTATTTATTTTAATTTTTAATTATTTATTTTAATTTTTATGATTCGAGATTTGTTTAGATATTCTTTCTTGCTAACTCTGAACTAAGGCTTTGATCAAAAGCGTAAGATTATCTTCTCTAATTTTCTTTCGAAATAAAACGCATATTTAAATAATTATAAGTTATAACAAGAATACCGCATAAATACTCATATATGGATATACTATCAGTCGGCCCTCAAAAAGAATTACTTTGTATAATTCACATTAACATCTGTTTACAATAAATGACAAGTACGTTCTATTACATTCTTTATATTTGTCTTTTAAATAGGCAACGTGGATAAATAAAAAAAAATTAGAATAGTCTTATCTAATGATCTAATATTGGTATTAATTTAGAAAAATCTTCGTCATTTCTTCCTTAACACGACTTTTCATCTATGTATAAATATAATAAAAGGAGATTTTATTTCTAACAGAAAATTTCTTTATTACATGTATCTAATATTATATATTATACATATTAAACATCCATATTTTACATTATAAGGCATTGAATTAAATTCTTGGATCAAAAATGAACTTATGTTGTTGTTTTTATTATTTTTGTTAAGGTGGTTTAGTTTAAGCAAAGAAAAAAAAGATCATAAAAAAGTGGTAGAAATATAAGTAAAAGTGGTTGATGCATATTTCTTGTTTGAAGAACTTTACAGTTGATGAAATCTTTACCTCCACTGTTTATAGAAGATAATGTTTCAGAGTTAGGCGCAAACTTTAAAATGTAGTCAGAGAGTTCGAGAATTGATTACTCAGATTAAATTAGCATTTAAACAAGTTAATTTGACGGCACTCAGATTATTCAGAAATTTTATATTCAGCGGAGAAGAAAAAGCTAGGAAGCTGTGAAGTGATATAATTCTGGGAAACAGTTTTTTTTTTTGAAATTTATGCTTATTGGTATGAAATCTATATGAACACAGAAAATATCATCTTTTTCTTAATGTAAGCATAGTTTTATGTGTCTTCGGAAGATACTAAAACAAAAGAGCTGGCTTGCAGTAAGATAAAAATATTTTAAATTGTGCTGCTAAAAAATTCATATTAAGAGAATAAAAAAATATTTTTATTTTTATTGAGCTTCCTTATGATTGTAAGAATCCTTCATGTTTTACAAAATATGTGATGAAAACGACTTAATTATATTTTACAAGGATTATATTATTTAAATACAAAATACATTTCAAGGAATCAGAAAGAGTCTTTCAAAGAATTTTTTAAACATGATTGATCGTAAAATAGTTAAGTTGCGAAATTTCGTTCATACAACATTTACTTTTGATCATTCGTAACTGGATATGAAAACGGTTGTCGCACCTACGCAAACCTATTATAGAAATGGCCATCAATCTCAAACTAAACATTAGGGCTGTCGGACTTCAGCAAGGGCAGAGGAAGTATGACAACAGAAGCTCATGCACTAAGTCATCTTTATTGCACAGCACAAGTCATATACGCTCTCAACAACAATAATGAAAAGCGAGTTTATATACATGAAAAGGACGTAACATAGTGCCATCTATCGGACAAAACATAAAATATTTAGCAATAGTATTGTTAACTTTCTCGGAGTTTCCATGAAAATATGAGGATTTCGAAGTGAGATTCAGATTCTGCTTACAGTAAAACATCTAAATCCTCTTCTCTTAGAAACACCCACGATTTCTTTTCGGTCATTCAGTTTCTTTTTCTGAAGTTTAATTGTTCTAGAAATGTATTCAACATTCCGAATAAAATTTCCGGCATTCGGAATGTGCTCTGTAATGGAATGTCAGAAGCAGGCATTTAAAGCTCTGCAATTTTGAATTTGCTTAATAAGATTAACTTTACGACTGAAGTGGATAATTGATTTCGGAACACAAATGTCGGAAAACTAACTCGTTGCAATTAGCGAATGTCTTAGGTAGAATTTTTAAGGATTATTCTTTTAATGTTCTTCGTTATGGTGTCACGTCTTGTATTTTATAAGTTAAAACGAAATTCTAGTTGAACTGTTGATTTTATTCCTTGAAGACATTAAAAAGAAATGAAGGGAAGATACCGCTTTGTTTTATGGAACAACGAGTGACATCTTTAACTAAATTTCTTTGTCTTAAGGAGTTCAGTTGAAAATTTAAATCTCCGGCCTTCTGGCCCGTATCAGCATGTTTGTGTCAAAATCTTTCTTTAGGTGTAGATAATTAACTAACTTTTTCTGATATCTATCTAATTTTGAATTTATTTCCTTCTGTGGAGAATTCATAATCCAAATCCACATTCAGATTTCTTACTAATGTAAAGCAGAAGGACTACTTAAACGTATATACAAATTTATTCTTTTAAGTAGCTACTGGATTGCATTTGTAAAATATTCAGTTGATTTATATTAATGGCAAAACCTCTAATTTTAAAAAACGTCGAATTGAAAGAATATTAAAATATTTTTCTACGAATTTCAGAGTGTGGCAAAAATATTAACAGTCAATATAAAGTAAATTCTTCAATCGTATACATTTAACAACATCAAAATAAAAGAATCAATAAACATTGCAAAAATGAAACAATGATAGAAATAGAAAACTAATGAAAAATGTTTCTAGAAAATATCCAGTCATTAAATTATTTAAATAAACCATTTTCTTATAAATGAAATAAATCACGAATAATTTTCATAGTTATGAAAATTAAATTACATTTCTATTTTGC
Organism: Araneus ventricosus; assembly: GCA_013235015.1. Taxonomy (NCBI): domain Eukaryota; kingdom Metazoa; phylum Arthropoda; class Arachnida; order Araneae; family Araneidae; genus Araneus; species Araneus ventricosus. Next base: position 4,681 of record BGPR01012551.1, on the reverse strand, counting down.
ATATTTTGTGCTATTGAAGTGTTTGATTTTTTTTGTTGTCATTATATTGCCAGCACCAACGAGGTTGCAATGTTCCTCTTTTACTTCCTCGCTTAAGAAGCTCATGGAAAATTTAGTTAATACATTACAACATTAATAGTTAATACCATAGAGTTTTTGATGAGTTTCAATTTTATTCAGAACAAATTTACTATTATCAGTGAAAGTAAAAACATCACTTCCAATTTTGTCAATTCATATTCCTCTTTCCGTAGGAAATATTTTCTAAATTTTCTGTACTAAGAAAAATGCTATTTTTTAGAAATGCGAGCTAACATCTATATAAAAATACCCAGGCATGGCGGTGACGGTCACATGGTTTGGTTTGGTTGCGTGCCAAAGAGTTTCAGACCGTCTGTCCTATATATCAGAATACACGCGAGGATAATGTTTTGATTCTGTGATGATTTAATATCTCTATCAGAATTAATTTATTTTCCTAATATAATATTTCCGCATTTTTTGGGTGTTTTTTGTCTTTGCGTTTTTCCTCTTAGTGTTGGGAGACACTGCAGTGAACAATTCAGACGCTTTTTTTTATTCATTTATAGTATTCTGGCTTCAAGGATCAGTTGGAAGTTTTATGAATCAGCGGAAGATCGTTGATTCAATAATGGGTATGTATTTTTAAAGTTTTTTACTAATTGTTTTTAATTAGTTTTGATTTGAATGTTGGTAAATGAGTTCGATTTTTCAAGTTATAAATTTAGAACACTTTCGTTTTTGTTAAAATGGTTCTTTCTTAAGATTTGAATTCGCGGTGCAAGTTTATATTTTGTGTTTTTGAACGAGTAGGAATTCACTTGGATGAGCCTGTTTTTCCACATGGACAGCTTTATGTTGCACTGTCAAGTGCTGAAATACTAGCCATGTTAAACCTGAAATGACAAAATCCACACATGAAGAAGTATTGATAAACGAAAACAAATATTTCGCAAAGAATGTTGTTTATAATGAAGCTTTTTGGTTGATAGAATTCTGGAACTTTATTTTTTACTTTTTTGTTATTATATAAATTGATCGATTCATATAGTTACATCTAAAATTTACTACAAATTAAATTTTTTCCATTTCTTATGCACTCCGCCAATGTGCATGGTATTTACTACTACAACTTTTGTTGATAAATTTGTGAGAATCAAAACTGAGGTATTGTTGGCGGGCTAAAAGACCGTTATAGATGGGCACAAATCTTCTACTTTTCTATTTATTCAAAGAAAGAAAAGTACGCAAATATTAATCACAAACTATCAGCATTAGTTAAAGAAATACTTAAACCAAATCTAAACGTTATATTATTTTGTTTGAAATGGCAGAACGGGAAACGGAAACGGAATGGCAGAACGGAATTTTGGTTCAACCAGAAGAGCAGTGGATTGTAAATCTATTCGTCCGTGGTTTGAATCCCGACCCTGATATTTTAATTCAAAACGTTATTTATTGTCTATTTATGTTCTGGGAAATTCCACATATTTTTGACCATTCTAGTTGGATAATTCTAGAATATTCTGTAGATGTTTAAATGCCGAGTCCCACAAGTTGTAGGCAAGTTCTCTGTTGCCTTAAGCTACGAGCTGCTTCATGCTAATAAATCAACTTTATTGTTAAACCATAGTCTGTAATTCTTTGCAGATTTGTGTCTATATAAATTTAAATCTGACCGAAGATGGTTTTTCTCAGTTAAATATGAAGATACCTATTCGTTATTTAAGCTTTAAATTGAAATGAATTTAATGAACTAAACAGGAATAGCAACGGATTATACCACAAAAACCCAGTTGAAAGAATATAATCAGGGAGGGCAAAATTAGAGAAAACAGGTGTTGCGCTGACGCATAGTCAGTGGAGAAAGGGAGTTTAGTCACTTACTGGAGCCGTTAGAACCTGTGGTAATTTTTCTCCTTCTGCGCTTGAGGAAATGCATAAAACAAGATATTTTACGTTAGGAGATGCTCTTCACTTTTGATGACTTTTGATGATGATTGAATCAATTTTGCTATTGTTTTTCAAAAAAATAATAAAGCTAGGGATGGAAAAGAAGAAAATGATAATATTTTGAATAATTATAATAATGTTCTAAATTTCAATACTGCAAGCCAATTAATTATTCAAGAACGTAGTTCTAAAAGTTTTCGTCTCCCAATCACGTTCCTTTTTGGATAGTATAACACAAAAGTGGGAGGAAATTATTTATGTGATAATTTAGCAGCCAATTAAAAGATAGAAATCCATGCGAAAATAGAGTGAATGGAAATTTTAACTAATTACGCGGATTTAACATAGACAAATATGTGTGTATTCGTTATTTAAGCTTTAAATTGAAATGAAATTAATGAACTAAACAGGAATAGCAACGGATTATACTATTATGTCTATTGTCTAATAGTGAAAAAAAATTATATCTTGCGTTTTAGACGTGAGTTTGCATTATTTCTTTTGTAAACTCCCTTTGAAAGGTAAGTGGAGAGTTATGCAGATATAGCAGGAAGACCTAGTAAGTTCACTATTCAAAAGCCATTACTTGGAGAAGGTGGGTATTTTATCATAAAATCTGAAACACAAGAAGACTGCATTATGAGCAATGTCATAATCAGATTGTTTATCGCTACAATGTACAACATGATTGTGGTGAAACTTTTTATGCTTGAAGCTATTTACTGCAAATAAGCAGTAATTTGTAAAAGAAAAATATGTTAAAATTTGATAATAAATTAATTACCGGTAAGTGATCTGTAGCTTTATGAATCACAACAAAACTAAAATTTTTTCCAGTTTTCAGATCTAAGATAATGCCTTACACGTTTAATTAAACTAACTTAAAAATTCGCACTCTTATCCCGTTGCGTGAACGCAACACTCATTTTTCAAAAGGTAAGACGATTTTTCTTAATGTTAATCAAGTTCAAATTAATAATTAATATTATTTATATAGAAAAAATCACCCCTTATAGTTTTGTTGGTTAATGGGTTAAACGTATAAGACATCGCATTCATTGAAACTTTAACAAAGATTCGGAAAAGCAGTCTGTTTTATTTAATTTTAAAAAATAATTCCATCTTTGGACATCCCAGCTATATTATAGAAAGCTTGATCTTTCCAAGACGTGACGCAGCTGCAACTAATTAGAATATCTTTGAACCTTAATGAGCTGATAAGTTACATTGTCTTCAGCAATATAAGTCAAAGTTCCCTCATCTGCATACTCTGTGTCCCCACAGGAGCTAAATATATTATAAGATATAATACAGATACTAAAACTACAATAAAGTCATCTTCCTTTAAATGCCCTTCCTGAGAAGAGAGAAACTTTTCATCTACACGCTATTCTTATTCAGGATTGTATCGCTACAAGGATAACCACAGCTAATTTAGAGGGATCCTTCTAGAAAATACCTTCTACGTAATGCATTTCGGGATGAAGTACACTTATTAGCATATAAGCAGCCAATTTTGGTTTACTCATTGAATGATGTTTATTTTTATTTCTCAAGCCATCATTTCTTGATGTACTTTTATTATTTTAAAATTAATAATTTTCACTTAAAAATATAAATAAAAGAAATATTTAAAAAAAATTGAAGAAACGGCTGGATTTTTTTGTATGTGTGTAAAGTTTTCTCCTAATTGTATTCAAAGTGTTCTCTGAGAGAAATTTTAGTTGGCAACCCCTCCACTTTCAATGACATTTGGAATTTTAAATGATTAATATTCTAATTTTCTTAATACCTTCAATTATTATATCTAGCTTTAAAGGTAGCATTTTCATAACGTCTATTCTTCAATCTTTTCTGATTTTTGTGTGGATAGGTGTCTCGTATTATTTTTATAAACTACTGCGCCTCGAAACTCTGCGTGTGCTTTTTCGTACCAGAAGTTGAAAATCGCTTTCACTTTTGCACGTGTTTATTGGTTAGAAAATATTCAATTCCTTTGATGGATGACAAAAGTGCATATTAAACTACTGAAAATTTCATGAGATTCAATATCTGAAAGCATTCAGCACTGCTAAATACTAACAGTATTAAACTACTTCAACCAACGCGAACGCAGTTGACGGAAACACTTCGCTTCCATCAAACATATTCTTCTACAAAGGAGAGATGTAACACACACGAGAAATTTGAAGATTGAAATTCGTTCTTAAACTAATTTCACATTTACATTGAAATCTCTGGCACAAATAGAATTCTAGAGTTAATTGGTGTTCTTTCCAGCTCTCTAAGTCCCTGTGGACATGCATACTTATGTCGTGTATAGTTTTAACTTGCTTTTAATTCATAATTCTTAATCCCACGCAAATGCAAAATTGGAGAGAAAAATCTCATGCAGAAATTCAGAAAAAAACGTTTGATCTTGAAAAAGGGAATCAGAACAGAAGTCATATAAATTTGTAACTCTAATTAAAGTGTGGTTACCGTGCATATTGAATTAAATTTTTGGACTGCAAAATCAAAAAGTATTGAAAAGACTTGGCAATAAAAGGGGAGAAATTACGGATATAATAACTAATGACTAACATCATTTAGGATTAAACTTTGAAGATCACATAAAATATATAAAGCAAAGTAGGGCGGATATATAATTAGTCTTGTGGATCAATATAATGAAGCAGTAAAATCCATCCCAATTTATCAACCTAAT
>BGPR01012550.1:0-44524 GCA_013235015.1 Araneus ventricosus | reverse complement strand
ATTATTGGAGCCCATAACCTCCAATGCTGACTTTGAAGACTTGACTGGTTGGACAGCAGGAGTTGTGGGGACTTGGTGAGATCAAAGAATCCGGGAAGGGGTGATGGCAGGCGTGGGGAGGAAGCAGTGGAAGGAGCGTCGACTGATGGTGCTGACGGTTCTACCAGGGTTGTCTGTGCGACATGCTCCCACAGACTCACAGACAGCTCTGCAGTTCGGTGTGGACGGGGATGAATCTCTCTTCAGGCAAATGACAAGATAGTGTCGTGCTTTTTCCTTGTAGCTGCTATTGCGGGGGGCAGAAAACCCTACTGGTCTGCTCTTTTACTTAAGAGTTTTTTTTCTTTTCAAATTTTCCTCGTTAAACTCGAGTGTAGATGACACCTAAGTGCATCGCTTGCTGAGAACAAGCGATTGCCTGTCCATTAATGTGAATTTTTGGCTTGTGCTTTTATTACCCTTGGCGAAAAATACTGCCTCTGTTTTTTCAACATTCGGGGTGATTTTCTATTTTACAAACCAATCGTCAGGAACTACAAGGTGTCGGTTCAGCGCGATTTAAACAAATGGGTTTTTCATTTTTGCTAGAATGGAAGTGTCATCCACATATAATCCTATTATTGTGCTACGGGATTTTGGTATGTTATTGACAAAAATTGATTATAGGAGGGGGAAGATTTTCCCCTTTACGGCATACCTGCATTCAATTCAGAAGTTTCCAACTTCGCATTATTAATTTTAACTTTGAATTTTCTTTCGTTAAAAGACGAGGTTATAAGATTTATTAGGTGCGTCTGGAATTTGTACTCAATTAGTTTATGGACCAGGAAAAACCTAGATTCATGTACCTTCAATCCAGATTATATCAAAAGTCTTCTTTATATCTAAGAAGACCACTCCGGTGTTTGATTTCCTCTCAAACCCAGACGTGATGAATTCCGTAACTCTAAGTAATTGATGAGTTGTGGATAAAGACTTCCGAAAGCCAAATTGCTCAGAGCAACGGTTTTTGTTCTCACTTAGTTGATAAATTGACGTAAGTGGAAGATTTCTAAGCTTTTTATTCGTGACTTCATCAGTGCCACAGGCATTTTTTATGTTAATTTTTTTACCTGCGCTATTATTTCTGATGGTTAAATTTTGCTGTGGTTTATCTGGAAAATTAAAGTTTTAATGGTTTCAACTTCCATTCATTCTGTTTCTTCTTGCTGTAAGTTATTTAGTAAGAGTTGGTTAGTAATATCATAAAATTCGAAAAAGTAATATTGTACAATATTTTTTCCAATATTGAAACAGTGGAAAACGTAAGACCTTTTCAATACTGTACAATGTTTTTTCATAATATTGGATAATGTCATATAATACTGTATAATATTATACCATATTAAATGATATTGTACTATACTGAATACTAGTATATAAAATTGCATAATATAACAATATAGTGAATATTTTAAAAATACATTTTAGAAACGTGGAAAAATATTAATCACTTAATTCCTAAGTGCTGAACTTCTGGGAAACACTTTGTTATATTTTGAACACCTCTACTTACAGCGAGCTTTGAACACGGGACCTTCCGCATCAGTGGCGTAACTATGGTGGGGCAGGTAGGGCACGTACTCTGGGCGCAATTACAAGGGTGCGCAAAATTAAGGAAGCAATTGGTTGTATTTAAAATAAAGGAAGGGTTTTTCTGAAGCTTATTTCCAAATTTCTTAAAAATTGGAATGGTTTCAACAAAGTGCGGGAAAATCTTAAAGATACAGTCATTTTTAGAACCCAGAAATCTCAAGCTGCGTCATAATAACAAGTAATATTATGTTTCAAAGATTTGCTGACCCAAACCCCCGTAACCGATTCATGTCATTGAAGCTATGAAAATAACAATAGTAACCCCCATTCCCCCATAGGGGACTTGGGGGTTACTATTGTTATTTTCATAGCTTCAACGACAAGAAACGGCTAGTGTGCACCGGGCTTAAGGAAAGTCACTACCAAAATTTGTGTCTCGTTGGGGTGGGAAGATGGTTAGGGATGATTATCTTCCGCAGGGTTTCTGATGGTTTTTCATAGTAGGCTGATTCATACTGACTGGATATCAGTTCTTCGGAAATTGGTGATAAATGGCTAGAGAAAGTGTCATTCCTATTTTCAATCAGCAAAGAGTCAAGAACGGAACATATGCTTCCATTTTTTTGCGTAGTGTAAAAGCCAGCAACTTTAAAAGATATAAGTTTACGATATTTACATTGTTTTTAGTACTGAATATTTGTATAATTTGTATGATGAAAATGCGATAGTGTTTATTTTAGATTTTATTTTGCAAAACCTAGATGCAGTTGTTCTGCCAAACGCAAACATACAAAAAAAATACTCAGAGAGAGAGAGAGAGAGAGAGAGAGAAAAGATCGCTTAAAGTTTTGCAATTGCTTATAAAAATTATTAGTACGTATTCACGTTGAAATCAAGATAAATGAAAGGGATTTTTTTAATAATGAACTAAAACAAATGCATAAAAGAGAAATTCAATTCCTGCCTTAATGTGAAGCGTTTTCTTTCTTCGCAGAGTTTCGCTATCGTCGCCAATTAATTTTACTGTTAACTAAACAGAAATATTTGTTAAAAACTGTGGATAATGCATCCCTAACAAAGGGCTTAACATTCTTTGTTTTGGGTTAGCTTTTATCTGAGGAAATCTCGGAGGTAAATGGCATTGACTATCAAATCATTAAACTACTAACTACTACATTAACCTAAAATAATGATTTAACTATGTAAATATTGCAATATTTTTTAAAATCCCTTTATGTTTAGTACATGCACAAACGTTTTAGTATCCTCAGTTAAAATGAAAATTTTTATAAAAAACATTGTTTTTATATTATTTGTGAAAATTTAGTATCTCGGAAATACTGATACATACAATACAATACTTTGTTATGGTATTCGGCGTTCCTCGGTGTTCATAATATTGCATAACATTGTGCAAATATTATATAATATTTCTGTGCTACTGGGGTTAGGTGTGCTTTGCTAGAGTCCGTGAAGGCTAGTCCATTACATCCTAACAACACGGAGATTTTCGTGGCTTTCTTCCTCATCCATTTTCATTTACTCCATAGCGAGCCGTCCGTTTCGCCAAATGCAATTAATTCTTCTTTCCTTTCAGCTCCCTCCCCCGTCAAGAATGATTTTTGACAGGTAATGATGAGAAGGCGATATTATTTTACTGCGATCGGAGTGGAAAATGATGAGAATGGACCTTATGCACCGTTTGGGTTCGAGAGTATAGAAAAACAGCTGTGGAGGAATAAACAAAACGATCGGCCTATAAGCGACTCAGAAATAAAAGCAGTTCTGAGTCAGCTGTTTAAAACTGTCCAATGGCTGCCTCCGGCAGATCACGTGTCGGAGGATGTGACGTCACATGCATAAGGTCCATTGTGATTCATTGGAAAGGGGGCTTCCAAACTACGAACTGTGACAGATGTTAGCTTCCGTGCTTGATTGCAATATTTGTGGTTAACTTAACTGATAGTAAGATCTCTTTCAAAAATATTTTTCGCTGCAGGTGCCATCTGTTGGCAGTATATAGAACTAAAAACACAAAGTTTTGCAGAAAGTATAATGAAGAGAAATGCAATTTTTTATTTAATTTTTTTTCAAAACACTTTATGTGCATTTAATGACTCTGAAAATTAAGTGTAGTTCAAAAAACAGTTATTTGGAAGAGATATTTAAAATTAACAATAACAAAAATATTTGTTAAAAACTGTGGATAATGCATCCCTAACAAAGGGCTTAACATTTTCTGTTTTGGGTTAGCTTTTATCTGAGGAAATCTCGGAGGTAAATGGCTGGATATTTTCAAGCATGCAGCTTTCGATGTGGTTAGAAATACCCCAGTTTTAACTCGAATAGTTAATTTATTGTAATGATGCTAGTTTTTGAATGTTTCTAACTTCTATACCTATGTTTACCCTGAAATTCTCTTAGGGGTCTATTCTGGTACCCCTGGTTGGGTTTGGAATTGAGTTGGGTTCCGTTGTTAACGTGCGGAACCCAACCCAACTCCCAACCAACCGGGGGTACCAGAATAGACCCCTTATATTCTGGTCCTTCGGAGCGAACTTGCAGCAGAGGATTTCAAACAACTATCACATGACTTCAATCTACCAATGAGAATCACAAGATAACTTCGCTCTATGCACCCCACAGTGTATCTGAAATAAGGATGATATTGTCAGTCTGTCTTTAACGGCAGGTAACAGTGCTGCTGATATTTGCTATCCAATTTCTCTGAAAGGCTTTACGTTGATTTTTAAGAAAATAACCACACGGTATGGCGACGCCAAACTCTTATATTCAAGACGATACAGGTAAAATTGTGTTTGTCTTCCATGCTGTGATCGGTGTATATTGTAACCGTTTTATTTGTAAAATATGCATTACTTCACTAGAACACACGTGTGAACCAACGCTTCTTAAAACATGGATGATTTTAAGCAGACTTTGTTATTTAATTTCTGTTTATAGTCTTGAAAACTTTCGTCAGTACTGTTTTTTTTCCAGCAATTATTGTGAAATTAGCAATATTCTTTCATCAAAGTTTGATACTGTTTTTATATTATTACCTAGCATTGAAGCTTAATTAATCTTTATTATGGTGCTGATGGATGTGTTAGCGTACACTCTTCTCTCTCTTTTATCATTTGATAACATGATTTTTTTTGTATCGTATCCATTTCTGTACGAATTTATAAACTGCGATGTAATATTTTACAAACTAACAAAAACTAAAAGCTTACTTACAAGTTTATGGTTTTATTATTTTTCTAACATATGCTTGTTTACTACTATCCTTTATTACTTTATTTATTTCATGAATAATAATATGATAATCTTTTGAAATTTATTCTTAAAAAATCCATTACTATAAATATTAAATACTCCTGGTGCACAGTTTATATCCATCCTACATCCTTTATTACATATATTTTCTACTGTTTGCTATATTTAATAACTTTAAGCCATCTATATCTGGCATGTTCTACTCGTTATTTTAAAGATTTTGAAAGAAAGCATGAAGTATGTCATAAGAACAATGGTATAGCTACAACGTTTATCAATTGGAATGAACTAGCAACATGCCACCTTTCCCTTGTAAGTAACATGAAGCTTATAAATCTCAAATTTAGATTTTTTCTAAATTTGAGATTTTGAGGGAAGAAAGTCATTCTATTTGTAATGTAAAATGCTGAATTTCAGTGTAATTTTTCTTTTGATATGAAATTGTTTTTCATCAATGTTGCTATTATCATACAATTGATATATTATTAATTCAATAATTTAGATGGCATAAGAAATTCATATTTATCTGACTATATAATTAAAGAAATAATTTCTTATTTCCTATTCATACAATAAGCCAACATGTTGCAAATCTATGTCAAACATGAAACGGAAGCAAGTACAGCTTCTGCATCAACATGATGATCCCCAAATCCTCATAAATTTCTTTTGCAAAATTGACTGCAGTGCTAACTAGTTTTTATCTATCAGGAGATTTAAAGAGACTTCACTTTTATTTCATATTGAAATATATATAAACCTTTTCAATTAGGTTAAACTCATCTTTTTCAGCCAGGGGTATAGGTGACAAGAATTATGTGCCGGAGATTGTGAACTGTTGAGTTCATGTGCTCCGTAAAAAGCAATCATCGCTGGTGTGTGTGTATAAACCTTTGATTCAAAGATAAACTTGTTTTATTTGTTCCCAAAAGAACCAAGTCTCATTTGCTAAGGAACTGAAGAAAGCGATTTAAATGCATTAAGTATTACAGCAGCATTGCATCTAGTAAGAGTATTTTCTTCTTTGCCAGTTAGTTGTTCTATAGGTTTTTAAATTTTTTAGTAATTTTTTTCACAATGACCATAACTCTTCTTGTACTCCGTCGAGTTTTAACAATGCACTTGACGCACTGACCAGTGACAGAATTTAAACTATCTTACCAATATGTGAAAAAAGAAATTTAAAAAAATGTAAACAAAAATTTCACCAATTCTAACCAACATAACTTGAGTTTATAGCAAAAGAAGCTGCTTGATTACTAGCCAAGATTCAAAAATGATTATTCATGCAACAAACTCTGCTTTTTCATTTATATTTTTTTTATGTTTCTGAACACCATTGTGTTTAATTGTATTGCTTGTCCTCTAAAATTTTGAATATTTATTCCATCATTTTTCATTTTTTAATATCATTTGAAACTTCATTTTATTGAAGTTTTCTCCTTGAATTCAATCAAATTAAAGACATTATAATTACTCTCTTGTATACAAAGAGAGAGGGTCATTCCAGGTCAACTCGACACACTTTATAAACCTCACCATATCGGGTTTTCATGAAATTTGGAACAGATATACTATTGATATAGACTTGGAAAAATACTAAATTTCCATGAGATATGTCAATTTGTTTTTAAATTACGGGAATGGAACTTTTCAAAAATTTGCCCAAAAACCTCAATTGAAAATGTTTTGAAATGCTCTTGGAGCTCTCCTGTTTGAATTATTGAGCTGGGATAGGTGTCACTTCACAGCATTTTTCATTCTCTTTCCAGTGGTATATGACATACTATAGGTTGATGTACAAAAATTTTTGTCAAAATTTTAATTTAAATGTTTTCAAAAAGTACATATTTTAAAATTTTCAAATTAATTCCATGGATAGTTTATATTGTTGTAAATCACCTGGCAAAATATAAATTTGGGATGATGGTGGGTTAATTGTTAAAAAAATTTAAAACTGAAGCTTATTTTTCATTAATTCCCTATTTTGAGCTGAATAATACAAGAAAGCTAATATTTACACTTTCGTGAAAATAAATATGAACACTAACCTAAAGAAAGAGTACCTTAATGAGTCTAAAGTAAAGCTTTTCATTTAGTAGGTTATGTTTATCATTTTAAATTTGAAAAAGCCATATTTGTTTTGTATACATCACTTTCAAGTAGAACATAACTTCTTCCTGTGGGAGTCGTAGGGTTCACTTTTGTCAGAACGTCCACTACAGACACCCACAGAACATCAGTGCTTCTTGGATATGAAAATGATGTAGGTGGTCCAGATGTGGATGAAGAAAATTTATTCTTTTTTACATCAAGTTCATTTTTCTGTAAAGCATAGCCAAACCACCAGTTTACTTCATAGACAGTGGTGATGTAGCCCGATATGTCTTCTAAGTTTATCTGGAGATTTTGACATTTCCTTTTCTTAACTCTGGAAATCATCTGAAAAGTATTTCACCAATAATGTTGTAGTTTTGTGAATGAACGCATGGTATTGCCGTGTTGCTTGGATAGCCACTGCTTGATTAAAGCGACTTTTCAAGAACAATTCTGATTCAGAATATTCCTCTTGGGTTAAGTAGGCAAAAGCTACCCTGGAAATGTTTTCTACAAATAACTCAAAATGTTGTCATGGGGTTTGAATTTGATTTTCATATGGCCTTTGCAAGCTTGCTCGAGCTGCTAGCCTCTTTATTGGACCCCCTATTCCATCGCAAAACCCTTTTCCATGTGCTGTGGCTGAAAAGTGCCACTTTCCTTTTGCTTTAAAACCTTCCTCATGAAAGCAGGTGTTCAGAAAGATTTTGTTATTTTTGTATTGGGCGGCAAACCCGTCTGAAAAATAAAAAATCTTTAGAAGTTTTTGAAATTTGGATTTCAGAAAGGATATATATATATATTTAAAGGTGTAAACAGCAAATGAGCTGTGGTTTAGGCAATCAGAAACAACTACATAAGTAACATGTTCAACTATGCTTTCCTGTTTGAAAGATATTACAAAAGGATGGATTGTGAGCTGTTGGCTTGTCCAGTGAAGGCTCTGTGCTTCATCTTGTAGCATTATGCTATAATTTTCAAAAAAATCACAGGTGACAACAAACTGATTCTTTGAAATTTTCTTTTCTGTAGTTAAAGAATGCTCCCTGTTGTTTAGCAATGAAGCCATGCCAAACCAAAGAGGACAACTTGATGCAGAATAAATTGATAAATTCTTCTGTGAAATCCACTGGTGGAATTGAACTTGCTCAATCTAATTTTCAGCAAAGGTTTCTTGCAAATTGTACATATCTCATTTTTATCTGGACAGTGAACACAATTCCCAATGTTGCAATCGATTGTTGTTGGGTTAAAAAATACTAGCTAGGCATTTTTAATATAGCTAAATTTTGCTAGGCATTGCTTGTAATTTTTTATGTTGCCATTTGTTACAGTATTCAGCTTAGCATTTTCTATCATCAATTTGACATTTTGGTGAGTTGTGCATAAACAGAGTGTGTGCCACTCTGGCCAGCTAAAATGCAATGTTTCCCTTTCAACTTGGCAAATTCAGAGAAACCTATTTTTATGCTAGGGAAGTAGTCCTTGAAATGTTTTTAAGCTTCTTAAGGTTACGCAAAATTAGTCTTTTTGAAATATTTTATTTACTTGTGTTTGATTCAGTAACCATCACACAATTTTTAATACCTGGCATTGCTCTTCTAACTTCATCGCTTTCATAAATGCAAAATTGTAAGATATTACTTTTGTACCAGTACTATACGAATTAGGGATGTAACGAATAGTGATTTGGCCGAATATTCGGTATTCGGCTGAATAACTGAATATTCGGTGGCCGAATACCATTTTTTAAAAACATTTCACTTATGATTATAAATGAAATATTTTTCACAATTTAAATTGGAAAAATGATTATTAAATAAAATTGATTTTTTATTATTTGTAGGTACTATTATTTTAATTATACCTATTTTATTATTTTTATGTTCTGTTCTAGGTACGTACATTCCTGCAACTCAAAGACCTGATGGCTCCTGGCGAAAAGCAAGAAGAGTAAAGGATGGATATATTCCTCAGGATGAAATGCCACTGTAATTTTATTTATTTATTCTTTTCTATTTGTGTGTTTCTAAAGTCATTTCGATAAGTTTCAGATGAAAAATCAATAATTTTTAAATTAACATTCCACTTGTGAGAATATTAATCTACCAAGCAGCCAAACCAGCATTTTCTGTCTTTCATATTCAGCTTCAAGACAGATAATTCACAATTATTTGTACATTTTCTTAAAATTTCCATTGATAAAAAACTTCTCCAACTTTCAGGTATTTCAAAAGTGCAGTTATACAGTAAAACTTATCTTGGCAGTCGCCCCTCTCGTCGGCCACTTTTATTTGGCAGAGAATTTTTGGTCCATAGACACAATGTTAAAATTTACTCTAGAACAACCACTGAAACCCCTCTGAGCATCTGGGCTAGTCACCTGCTCATCTAAAGAGAAAAGTGAACTTCGACCTCTACCAAGGGTGAAACGTTCAGGAGTTCATTTGTGCTTTTCAGGCACTGATTAAGACTGGTGAAGCTGCTGATATTGTTTGCGATTTCAGCAAAATGAAACTTTCAGCTCCACAGATTTTAGGAAAAAATAGATATTATAGCCCATTCCCCCCTCAATAACTACCGACAAAACAATTAAGGATTTATTTTTCCAATTAAAAGAAATTGAGTTAACTCTGGAAAAGCTGAAAGATCCAAGCAAGCACAAATTGTATCTTTTTTTTTTTAAATTGGAAATTTTCAAATAAGGTACTTTTTAGTGAATAGTGGTTTGGCCAAATACCCACTTGTTAAAAGCATTTCACTTCCGATTTAAATGCAATGTTTCTCGATTTTTTAATGAAATAAATTAAAGATAAATACAATCGTTTTTTATTATTTTTATATTTAAGAAAATGTTATCACCTTGATACATTTTTGTAACATTTTAAATATCTTAATTCCAATAATAAGAAATGAGAAACCCTCTTCGTTTTGGAATTGGTTAATAGAAATAAAAGTCATCATTGCAGAACATGACAATGTCGAAATTGGAAGAAAATTCAGTGCATAAATTAAAATTATTAGAATTTAGTAGTAAATTACTATTTTGATAAAGAACTTCTAACAGCTAAGATGGAGTGTCCACTTAATTGGTTAAAATAAAATGGAGAAAATTTCTGTTAGGGTGACCCAGGGTAATTCACGATCACTACATTTCTGGGGTAAATAATAATCACCTAATTTTTATTTAAAAAGAATAATTTTTTTATGAAATTTGAGATATGGCCAGGAGTCCTTGAACATTTTACTTAAGTATAACTACATTTACTCAATTATAATTTGCCGTTTAGTTTATCAAATTAAGCATCTTTTGAACTGCTTACTATATTTGCCATTTCAAAGATGGGTTCCTGAATATGCACATTTTTACAAAGATCTTCCTCCCTTTCTTAATAATAAATGTTTTGTGTTGCTTTTTTTTTTTTAAGCTTTTGATTAGTTATTTCACCTTTACAGTAAATATTGAAATTAATTACAGTGAACTATATCAAAATGTTACCCCCTACAGATGGGGTAATTCCTGATCATTGTCATTTCTTGTCATAGATATCATCAGAAATAGCTAATAAATATAATTTTAGCACTTTTAATTGTTGCCACTAGGGATTTTTTTCTAACTGTAAGCAAAAAAAAAAAAGTGTTCTGATTTGCATCATTTCCAATTTGTCTTAACTTGCTTGTATATTGATTCTATGTTTTCAGAATTTTTTAAATGATAATTTTTAATTTTATTAAATTAGCCTGATAAATATGGTGAGAAACTATAAACCTAAAAAAGATATTAAGTTTCTAGAACTCAAAATTAATGAATTTGTTCTAAAGATTGAAAATGAAAGTTTCAGTGCAAGAGCTGCTACTAATAGCTGTTGAAATTCTGTTCTCAACTTTACACTCTCACTTGATGAAGTTAAAGAATCCATCACAGTAGTAAAACATTTGGGAGCTGTTTCCTATATTCCTGCAGAACATGAGAATGAGTTGGCTGCTTGCCTAAAGAGTGTGGCAAGATGGGGAATAGAAAGAAATTAAAATAATTGTTTCTGATTTTGTAATTAAAAATAAAGAAGGTACAAATATGAATTAGGTGTACACTTACAAAAATATTGTCACTTCAAAGATTATATGCCTGGGTAAGATTGGATGAGTTTATTTACGCATAATTTACGGCAAAAAAGCCCATTATTCTCAAAAGATCCCAAACGTGAAAAAATAAATTTCAAATATATTTTTTATGGTTCTATATCCTTAAATGGAACTAACCCATTCACTGTTGATTATGCAGCAATAAACAGTGCATATAATTATTAAAAAATTTTGCAATGATTTTTGGAAAACTTAGTGTTAAATTTTGTTGCTTTTTTCAAATAAATCATCTTATCAGCTGCTTAACTATGTTTTGTTGGTTTATTTATTTGATCTAATGTATTATTTGTTAATTACTGTTGTGTAACCATTTTAAAAATGCCTCTTCACTAAAAAAAAAAACTCGGTGATCAGGAATTACCCCGATCCAGGGGCAATTCCTGATCACTGAAAATTTGAAACATTTTAAATTCTATTTTAATTTTCAAAGAAAAGAAGGCTGCATAGAACTTATCTCATAACTTTCACCCAAAAATTAAAATTCTACCTCGAATAGTTTTGTCACAAAATGGATGTTTGCATTTTTTGATCAGGAATTGCCCCAGGTCACCCTATTATCAAATTTAGCAAGAAAATATTTTTCAGCTCTTGCAAGCACAGCATATTGTGAGTGTTTATTTTCTGAAGCTGATAGTATATATGAAACCAAGTGAAACAGGCTTCTTTCTGGAAAATGCCAAAAAAATATTGTTCTTGCATCATAATTTCAGGCTTTACAGTGATATATGACATTGTTAAATGCACTTGGGTACTATGCAAAATATTAAGTAAAACAATCAATTTTAAGTTAATTAAAATTGAGTAAATATTAGGAAGTGGGGTTCTTTTGGGTGTTTTTTGGATAATGGACTGAAATGTAATTCTGTGCAATATTTTTTGTTAAATATATTTAAAAAATTACTAATTTGAATTTATTTGGCTGAATATCCATTTAATATTCGGCCAGACAGAATATTCGTTACACCCCTAATACTTTTTTCTTAAGATGATTCTTAAAATTTTCGTTACCAAAAATAACAAATTAGGGCTTGTTTAAATACATATTTTGTACTTCCAAACATGAATCCCCTTTAGTGCAGATAATTTTAGTTGGAATCAAGGGTGACTGATGTAGAGAAGTTTCACTGTACAAAATATTTTGGTTGAAATCTATATGTTGGAGCATCACCTCTTCATCAAAAGATGCCATAAAACTATATGGCTGATAATGTAAACACAAAGTGAAGTGGTCACTGTTGAAGATAACTGTTCTATAAATCAGATTTCACATTCAGCAGAGAATTTATTTTTGGTTTTGGTTGCATTGTCTCCTTTCAAGTCTTAAATAACAAATTTCTGTGATCTAATTGAGACGAGTTTTATATTGGAGAATATCTTTAGAGCCTGTGATGCCTTTGGTGTTTGAAATTTGCACCGGGAAAAAATATTTTAGCTTTAAATAAAACATTCTATGGCTCTGTAAGCCATGGGAGCAGGAGCCAGTTAGCTTCGTCAGCTCATTGAATATATCAAATCTGCATTTTTGAATTACTCGGATATGAAGTAGGATAAATTGCTCATACAATGCCTGCAACAGGGAGACATTTTAAACTTTAAAAAATATCCTAAGTCTTTGCTAGAAGATGGACTTCGAAGCTTCACTAGCACATTCAAAGTAAGGATTCTGAAAAAATTAGAAGATAACAATTATGGCATTGAAATTTTAAAAAAGCCTCCCCCAGACTCCGAAACACAAAAAAATATTAGCTACTAGTGACATTATCTTCTAAATTCATCAATTCATTAAACAAAAAATTGTTCTACTTGCATCTCATCCATTTCCTAAAGATTAAAGAAAATTCTTCTAATCATATTAAGACTGAAAACAAATGACTTCGAAAAGTTTGAGCAAATAATTTTTATTAAAATTTGAAGCCATTAAAATTATTTAGATGTGAGGGAAATGAATGAATAAATCAAAATTATTTTTTAAAATGTCTCTTATTTATTTTTATTATTTCAAATTATCGGGTTTTTAAAATTATTTAATCATTTTTAGTTTTGTGAAAATTTGTATAGTATTTATACAACAAAAAAACATTGGCAATTATATCAACAATGAAGCCAAAGATTCACTATTTTTTGGCTTCAACGTTTGTTTTGTCATGTTGGCGAGAAACTGAAGGACTTCAAACTTCTAGATCCCAACCTATATTTCATTCACAAAAGCTGTTTAAACAGAGATAGTTCTTGAAAAAACAATTTAAAGTATTGCCAAAAAATTTGCTGCAAAAGGTATTGTGCATTACTTATTCTAAAGATTAATGAAATTTAAGTTTTTGCCTTGCACCATTTCTGGTTTTAACGGCTCTCTGTAAAATATCATGTATACAAATATATCATATATACAAGATGTTGTAATAAGTTAACACATCAAAAAGCAGAATTTATATGCTTTAAAAATTTAATGTTGAAAGTTTTTAGATTAAAATGGGTGATCCTTTAGAGTTTTAATCTCTGCAATTAATGTATTTGTATATACAGTTTTATCTCAGAAATAATACAATTTCTTCCCACTAAATTAATTTTTTAAATTATAGAAAATTATTACTTGAGAAATATGGAGAACTAGATAAAATGATTTTTGTAAATTGCAAATTATATCAAGAAATAATACAAAAATGTGTACTTATGCCAATTGCCTTTACAATCTAAATTAATGATGTGCTTTTTGAAGATGTTAGGTGTGTACATCAATCCCAGTTAATGAATATGCCATGCCGCTGTTCCAAATCTGGTTATGCAATTTGATTTCTAATAAACTGTGGGGATTTAGAAAGAAATTATAATCATGTATCCATTCATCATGAAAATTTCATATAGTGCAAATTTAGATTTTGATCACAAAAAAGGTTGTGAATTTCCATTCATAGTCCTATTTTCTTTTTCAACTGAGACAATTCAGCACAGAATTCAAAGCTTGGGGAAAATTTATCATGGCTTTCACGACAAAATAACTGTATAAGAAATGTCAAATTTATGAAAAACGTCAGTATTTTAAGGCATAGATCTCTTATGGATAACAAAATATTATATATTAACTTATTTCTTTGTCATGATCTTTGTTAAAATTTTGTTTTCCATGTATTGATTTTCTTTACATAAGTTAATGAGAGATAGTTTGGACATGTGTTAATAGATGTCTGCAGAATATATTCACTTTTTTGCTATATGAATTGTCTAGAGTGAGCTATTGATGACTATTTGTGTCTTCTGGAGCTTGCATCTAGTTTGTCTGTATTGATGAATGTGTTAAGCATATTTTACTCTAAAGAGCAATAAATCGTAGCATTTGTAAATATGAATGTGAAACATTAAAAAAATGTTACAAATTTAAGGGCTTGTGAGCAAATAGCTTAGTGTTGCATACTTTCTATTTATGAACAACATATTTTCTATCAAATTTTTGATAAATTAAAAAGTGTTTTTATGGCATTTTATTTAAATGAATAAGAATTATATTTTAAATATTGGTAATTATTACATTGATGGTTTAGATAGTTTCCTTGGTCAAAACATTGATAATACCTTTACTGACCTAAAAAGTTAAATGATTTGATTAAGAACTTTTTTCTTTATTGACCTAAAAAGTTTATTGAATTCATTAAAGAATCATTTATTGTATAAAGAAATTTATCCTAATGGATTGTGTTTTCCTTTTTTTAAGGTATGAAAGCAAAGGAAAGCAGTGGGCTAAAAATCGACCCACTTTGCCTATTGGTCTGGATCCATCTTATGCAATTCCTGATAGTAGTTCAAAAAGTAATGTGAAAAATAAAATACCTGGACTGACAGAAACTAACAAAAGTGAACCTACTACAAAATCAAACAAAAAGAAGAAGAAAAAGAGTGGAAATTCCGAAACCAATGTCAGCAATCAAATGGCCAATCTAGACATTTCTTCTAAACCTGCTGATGAAAGCAGGACTGAACCTTCAACTAATTCCACAGCAAAGTCATCACAACCAGTAGCTACGGATCCTGCAAAACGAATCAGAAATCTTAAAAAGAAATTAAGAGACATAAATGCTCTGAAACAGAAAATTGATTCTGGGGAACTTAAGAATCCTGAAAAAGACCAGTTGGACAAAATTGCTCGGAAAGAAGAAATTGAAACAGAAATAGAAGAATTGGAGTTGGACTTAGCAGATGTTTAGAAGGAACTAATCATATTTTTTAGGACCCCAAAGTGTTTTTTGCTATACTTGTTATACCTAAAATTATATCATCTATGCTGTTTTCACTATCAAATATTTCTTGTTCTTCAAATGTCTTCATTCTCACTTTAAATTCATATAATGTGTCATTTTCAGAAGTGATTCGATTCTCTCTACCAAGACAGTGTTTCAGAGTTATATATTTGTTTTAATATCTAAGATATTAAAACTTGTTTTTAAAAATGGAAAGATTTCCTTTTATTTTTATGTATAGATAATAATTTAGTTGTTATTGTTAAATTGTGCAATTCAGTTTTATGAAATACCTTGCTATATTATGAAATAATGTATGAAATCAGGTAAAGCATGTAAATTAATAATTACACACATTAACTTATTATTCATAAATTAACAAATATATGATCAACAGTTAGAATGTAAAATGAAAACAATTATTTTTATGGTTATAGGCTTTCACTTTATTATTTGCAGGTAAGCAAACAACTCTTCTCTTTCACATGACAGTAAAGATTCAAAGTTTCTTTCTTTTCTTCTCTTACATCATTAAAAGACTTCATTGTTTAAGTCAGCTTAGTATCTTAATTATTTTGTATTTTTTAAAAAATTGATTAACTTAACTAGTGTCACGTCTAGACAGTATGGGGCATCCTGAAAACGTTTAAGGTAGGGTTCTTAGAAAATTAAATTCACTATCCCTAATTATAGAAGTACTTAATTTCTTGAAATACTAAATCATTCTTTTTAAAACTGTTAAAGGATCTTCTAATTTAGAAGGAATAATGAAATAATTCAGTTTTTATTTTCAATTGACACAGCATTTTTGATTTATATAAATTGGCAGTATTTTACAACTTAAAATTATGTACGCTGAGCTTTCATTTTTGCAGAAGTATCTATTACTTCCTCAAGGTTCAGTTGACAGTATTACTGGATTATAGGCAACCTCTTGTCCTATGGGATTTCTAAAGTAGGATTTCATGAATTTATCTACTAGGTACTATCTTTTGATTATACATCAGTCGAAATTTTTACCAAATACTGACTATAGGTATATCAGTAGAGAGCTATAATTTAATTTTTTATTATTAGACATGGGACTGGTTTTATTCATACATTTATTTTTCAGTCCTATAGAATAGGACAGTAACAGTGTCTATGCAGGAGATAGGGGCAAGAAAACTATAGTTTTCTTATTTTAAAATGTTATTAATTTTAACCATGGGAACCTGGTACGAGTTGAATTATATTTTTATGTTTATTTTCTCGAATATAGAGTTCACCATTCTCATTATATTAATCTAAATTAAGTAGATGCTAGAAGTCAGGTTTTCATAACAATATGAGATGTAATTTGGCAACTGGACAAAACACTTCTGCCTGCTGATTTGTCACCAGAGTCATAATTCCCAAGGGGAGGGCAGAGGAAGGCCGGATTTCAAGTCATAACATGCAGGGATGCCACAGTATCTATTGATTTCTCAGTCAAAAGTCAGGTATCACTTTCATATAGTTGTCTTGCTTAGGAATTTCTTTTTATGAATTGGGAGCCTGCCTGTGTGTGTAGAGGGGGGCACAAGGCAGTACTTTGCCTCCAGGCCAGCTCAGCTCAGCTCTCAATGGCCCTATGTTTATATATTTGTAACATCTTGAGTTGGGGTCCCCTAAGACCATAGGTCCTTGACAGTTTTGTCAGTCCTGTCACCCTTTAGTTATAGCATTGAACTTAACAAAAACTGGATTTTTATTTTATGCTTTAATAGAATGTTATTCAATAAAATAATGAGTTAAACAAGAGAAATAAGTTTATTTTTACCCTTTAAATGACTTCATCCATTATTTTACTAAAGAGTTTGGTATTTTATGAAATACTGGATTTATACCCTAACTGTAAAATATAAGAGTATGAAGAGAATTATATTTAAAGAAATTGCACAGTAAAAGTTAAAATTCAGAGCACAAAAATATATAGTAATTATATTATCTCATGTTTGAGTAGCAATTATATTATCGTGTTTAAATATGTAAAAATTGCATCCCCATTTTTTTTTTAATAATCTTTTATGATCTTGGCTACTGCATGTATTGTAGGGTTTGAAATTTTTCATAAGATTTTCTGTATTGTTGTGCCATTTTTTGTTTTCCAGAGAATATTTTACTTTCCAATTGTCCTAAACTTGAAAAGTAATAAAAAAAAAAATTGGAAAACACTTCTTGGTATTTATTCCTTTAAAATAAAACACCTTTATGTTTTAGAATATTAAATCTTTTCTTATAAATAAGCATCAAATGAGCAATAGTATGCAGTTGAAATTGTTTTAAAAAATAGTATTTGAATAGATTATTTCAAATGTAGTCTTTGAACAAAGTACTGCAATGCAGAATTAATTATATTTATTAGAACAGAATGAAGTATTATTAGAGTAAGTAAAGCTTTAAAAGAATATTTTTGCATATTTAACCTAAGCTGTTTTAAAATGGTGTTTATTCAATTAAAAAAATCCTACTTTTTTAGGAAATTAATTTCTGAAATGGTATAATTTGTAACTTAACCCTCTGAGCGGCGCAAACGTCTTTTTACGTTTATTATGTTCAGTTCAAAAGCAGATACATGGTTTCCGCGCACCTGGAAAGTCAGGTATAGTCATGAGAAGTCATGAATTTGGATAATGGTTTAATTTTGTCATGAAAAGTCATGATTTTCAGAAAAAATTGAGTAAAAGTCATGAAAAACTATAGGCTGTCATGGATTCGTTAGGCTTTAATCTCCTAATAATAAGTTTAAGAAATTTATATTATTTATTTAAGGATTCTCCAACTAGAAGAGCAGATTTTACTAGAATTACAGATTGTTCTATTTTTCCGAAAAAATTTTGTGCTGTTCGATGGCTGGAAAACAGTGATTGCATAGCAAGAGCCATTGAAATAGTCGAGCCAGTCACGAAGTATCTATCGCAATTAAAACATACTGATAGTAAACTTAAGGCCTCTTTGAAAACGTCTATGAAAGATCCTTTCATAAAATGCAATCTTGCTTTCGTTAGGTCATTGTCACTACAATGTGAAACTTTTTTGACAAATTTTCAAAGTGAAAAAGTGTGTGTGCCCTACTTGTATGCAGAATTGTCTCAGCTGTTAGTAGGGATCATAAAAAAATTTGTCAAGCCAGAAAAAGTTGTTGAGGGCTCAGCATTGTTGAAACTTGACCTCAACTCTGAAGATAGTCTGTTGGAAGCTAAGAACATAGACATTGGCTTGGGAGCTAAAAAATACTTGAAAGAGTTAAAAATAGCTGACAAGACAAAGCTCTTTTTTTTCTGGACTGTCAGAAAATTTTGCAGAATTTGGCTCAAAAAATCATTGATAAATAATTATTGATAAACTTGTTAGAGGTTTATCCAGCTTGCATCCTTCTGTTATGTGGAATGATTCAAATATTGGGTTAACTCGGTTTAACATAGTTCTTGAAGTACTACATAATGCAAACCAAATCACCGAGACAGTGCCAGAAAGAGGAAAAGACCAATTTATATCCTTTTGCTCTGTTGTCAAAAGAAAGACATCAGGATGAGTTTGAAAATTTTTTGTCTGAGGAGTGCACTCTAGAGCTCGATAACTTTTACTATGGATTATTGCCAAAGGAAAAATAATGGGAAGATCTGTGGCAGGTTGTAAAATTATGCTTTATATTCTCCCATGGAAATGCTTCAGTTGAAAGGGGCTTCTCTTTCAATAAAACAATGCTAGTTGAAAACTTGAAAAAGCAAAGTTTGATTAGTCAAAGACGAGCATATATGATGGAATTAAATCTCTTGGGGGAGTTGAAAATGTCTCTATTACTAAAAGAATATTGTTAGCTGTTCATGGTACGAACATTGGTGTAGAGTGGATTTAGTGAGGAAGAGAGAATATTTAGATAAAAAAGCATCAAAGACACAAGAAAAGAGAAAATTAGAAAATTAATTGCAGCAGTTGTATAATCAGAAAAAGAAAATCCGATTGGACAGAGAGAAGGAAGAAACTGAATTTGAAGAAAAAATTCAAATTTTGGAGGAAAAGAGAAAATCCGTACTGTGACGATTCAAATTAAGTTTAAATATAAGAACTTTATATTGAGAACTTATAATATTTTTTTGAGATTAATAGAGAAATTTAAATAATCATTATTGTGATACATTAAATATTTTTGGAAAATCATCACAGTTGCATTATTTACTGCTAATTTTACTTTCTTATCATTTGGCTAAAGTTAATGAATTCAAATTGAATTAGAAAAATTTTGGTTTCATTTACAAAATTGCTATATGATTAAGCTTAGATTAGATATAGAAATACAATAATTTATTTCTATGTACACGAGTTTGTAAACATTTATAAGTACTTTTTCTATCCCAAAATTCCTGTATTATCTCCAAACGCATACCTTTTGTTTGCATTTACATAAGACGCTTAATTCGTATATACTTTAACTAAAGCATTTCTAAGTCATGGAAAATTATTGGCCTTAATCAGGGAAAGTCATGGAAATTCATGATTTTGTAACACTGTATTTTGGCAGATACCCTGCAGATAGCTTGTATTTGTATGCATATTTTCTTAAACAATCATGGATAAAGTATTCTTAAGATTTCAGAGATATAATTAAATATAAAAAAGATTGATTCATTTACTTTAAAAGCTAAGTTTTCTAACTTCTAGCTAAAAGTTCAAAATAATTAGGTGCTCAGAGGGTTAAATTATTTTATGTTTGTGGGTATTTCTGTGAATCTGGAAATGTGTATATGAGCACATAATTGAACTGTTATTAAAAAATGATATATTCTTCCTGCAACATACTTCATATATCAAATTTCCTTTTGAAATGTGTGCAGAAGCCAGTTAGTGTATTATTATCTATCTTGAAAACATTCAGTCAAGATCTATTTTCTTCTAAAAAGAAAGTAAATCTGATGCATCTGTACCAGTCTATTTACAAAGTTAACATTAGGAATTGTCCATACTGTAAAATGTTGCAAGGATGGTACAGCATCTGCATACCAATAATACTATGTTACATAGTGATGCATTCCTTTATAATATAAGTTTTGCTTTTTAAAAATTAATTTTGAATGCTTTCATATTTGCTCAATAAAAAAGATTTTTGACTGCATATAGGTAGGTTTTTTATGAAGAAATTTGAATTAGCAATTACTAATTAAATTTAATATCAAAATTTTCTCAATTATTATTTATTTTTTACATTCTATACTCTTATTTATAAAGATTTACACAAAGGTAGCTGAACATTTTAAAAATCATGAAGTGTGAGGATGAAATAAACTCACATCTAGGCAAATTATTATTGGATTTATTTTCCAAGAAAAATTTTATAGCATCATATTTTTAATTTATCATTAATTATCCTTCATTTTCTTTTTTCATAGCTTGGGGTTGCAAAAAAATTTTCCTCAGTGGAAAAATGCTTAACCCTCCGCATACAGTTTCCATGAATACAAAATCCATCTCCTAATACGAGCCACGTAAAAATAGTGTGCATAAGTTTATTTTCAATACGGATCCCTCTGTGTAGGCTAAAAATATTGTAATAGTCATTATTTCATGTTTTGTTTTGCCTCTAGATGGTGCTACAGGTCTGTTTTATTGTCACTTGTTCTTAATGCCCTGTAATTAAGTTAAATCCCTCTAAAAATGCCCCATATTTCAGAACTGGAATGTATCAAAATCTAGTCGTACACAGAGGGTTAAAATCCCATTATCTTTGAAACTGTGCTTTCTATAGTCTGTCTTCCCTTTAAACCATGTAATGGGGGGGGGGCGGGCCCACTTTATTACTGCATCTAAATGATATAATGACTGCAGAAGGAAAGCAGGATTGAGGGAAAATGCCATCCTTTAAGAAGTTTGTTTCGCGGAGGGAGAAAATAAAGAAATATTGTTTTACCCTGATGATTGAAAGTGCTAAAAGGCAAATAGCATTAGATTTTTGATGGATTTAAATATTACGTACAGAATTAAATAAATTTATACGCTAAAAAGTTGGTAGGTGCTGCAGTTCTGTAATGTCTGTTCATGATCCAACCCAGTCTATAAAGTAAAATGCTGGCTCAGCTTGATCTTAAACATATTGCATTTTTGCTGTTATTATATCATTTAAAGTAGTCGACTTTGAGACAGCATTTGTTTTATATGAGGAGTTTTACTTGATTCCAATATTTCACCTCTTCATCAGAAGTAGGTTAAATTTAGTCATATTAACATTTTTCTACAATATATTCAAAATGTAGTCATTGCTGTGAATTTTGGTAAAAATTATGACTTATTGTAAATTATATTTATTTTCATGCAGTCGGGCAATATGCAGAGGTGGCCCAAGGTAACTTTATCAACCAGGCAAGGCAACAATATGGCACCCCACCAGAACCAACATTTTTTTTTAATTCTATAATGCCTATATTCTGAATGTCAAACAAACTTTTACTTAGATATCATGTTTTGCCTGCAAATATGACTTAATAATATAATGGTAAGAATTTTTTTTTTTAACTTCAGATATATTTAAGATTATATAGTGGTCTTAATCAAACTAATGTATTCAGAAAATTTATTTTTAAAATATATGACTTTATTTTAACACAGTATTATAAATTCTGCTTAAAAACTTGCTTTCCTTTTTTTTTATCTGCAAAACCTTTCATTATCTCCTCAATTTCAATGTTCTGCAAGAAGTCTTGTTCATTTGGCATGGTTGCAATGACAACTAGTCGCTCCTGAGACATGGAGGATCTCGGAAATATTTAAATATGTTTCAGCTTACAAAAACTCCTCTCGCAAGTAGCAACAGTTACTGGCAATCAAAAAATTCATCCGAGCCACTGGTATTATTCGGTATGAGGGGAGAGGGCAGAATCACAGTGACAATGTCCCAGAATGGCATAGGTTTCCTGCAGAAAGATTTTCATTTTGGAAACAAATTATATTTTGGAGAGAATTGACATATTCATGTAAAAGGTGGCGAGATCGTTCCGCAGAATGGAATGCAGATGATATAAGAACAAATGATAAGGGAACTTTTATTAAAATAAATGGACCACCTTCTGGTTATAAAAATACTAAAAAGTGTTTAAAAGCAGCATTAAATATGTATGGAATGTATTAATGTATGGAACAAATTATTCTATACATTTTACAAACTTTCATGGAAACAAAAAGCTAGAAAAATTTTTACCTCTAAAGCTGTGAATAATGGAACTGAATGTTAACCTTGCTTCAAAATGATTAATGGTACAGTTTGCTAGTACAAAATAAAAGCAGTGTATTATTAACTTGCATCATATTTAAGATTAATATTGTGTTATAATGGTTTTTGTGTGTGTTTATATGTGTTTTATTTAAACACTAAATAAAGCTAAATTTGTTAAACTATATATTTTACTTTATTTATGAATTACTCTTAGATTTGTCCATTTGTAAATTCTTGCTTCACGGAACATTCTCGCAGAAAGATTTTGGTATTAATGAAGTTTGCCGCAGAAAGCATAATTTTCTGCTACAGAAGAGGGGGGGGGGAGCACCAATATCAAAGAGAAATTAGTTGCCTATATACTGGGGTAACGTTGATCTCATGCCTATTAAACCATTCTTCACTCTCTCGCTTTAGCACCACAAGCAGTTGCCCGGGTCTCAAGCCACCACTGTCTATATGGAGCCCCGTCGATCCTTGCTGACTAAACCCTTTGGGTGAGTCGTTCAGCGTGGATTATGTATGTATGTCTATATGGAGGAGAGATATTTGAAGAATTTTCCCAAACATATTGTAAATTTTGGGGTGTGGTACAGGATGAATGTGAAATAGTTTTTGCTTTTTATAATTGTTTATAATTTTTAATAAGAATTAGACAGAAGAAATCTAATGCACAGGGTGCGTAGCATCATGAAAAGTACTTAAACTTGAAAACCATTTTTAAGCACCTTAAAAGTGCTTAATTTTGAAAAAAAGGTCTTTAAAAAGTGCTTAATTTTCTCAAGAAGTGCAAAGAAAACCTTTTTTTGTTTCCCCAGACGTTGAATACGATAAATCAAAAGCATAGTAATAAAGCTTTGTTTACCGGATATATCGAGAAAGAAAACCAACGAAGGGGAAAGAATCCAGGGGTGTCCAACACACATTAAAATAACGCTAATAGTCCAATGAAAGCCCAAAATGGGTGTGAAAAAACATTTAAATCGTATAGTTTTGAAAATTGGTACGCGTGTTCTTGAGGGGCTTATGATGAACATACTAAAAGGCCCTGGTCCTGGGAGGTGAGCTCGCGGCGCCATCTTTAATTTCATCATTTTTCAGTTTTTCTTGAATATCTCGGGAAAACTATTCAGTTTTCAAATCACAATTGATTTAACAAATTAAAGAGCATGAGATTCCCTGCAAATGCATGCTTTTATTTTTTTTCTAGTTTTAATAATTTCCAAGATAATGGGTCTCAAAGTTTGCCGCCATCTTTGATTTCATGCCTCTTTTTTTAGTTCTTTTTGTTTATATCTCGAAAGCCTTTCAAGTACATGTAACACAACAAATTAATGATGGTAAAATTCCCTACAAATGCATGCTTTTTTTCCTTCTAGTTTTAATAGGTTCCGAGATATTTAAGAAAAACTAAAAAAGGGGGAATGAAATCCTAGATGGTAGAAAACTTTGAAGCCCATTATCTCAGAAACTATTAAAGCTAGAACAAAAATAAAAGCACACATTTATAGGTAATTTTATGTTCTTTAATTTGTTGTATCACGTGTGATTTGAAAATTAAGTAGCTTTTAAGGTATTCTAGAAAAAAGAAAGTAGATAAAAGGCGGCAAACTTTGAAACCCATTAACCTTGGGAATTATTAAAGATATAACAAACATAAAGGCATGTATTTGTAGGGAATGTTATGCCCTTTAATTTGCTGATTACATTAAATTTGTAAATTGAATGGCTTTCGAGATATTGAAAGAAAAAAAAAGAAGAGGCATGAAATCCAAGATGGTGGCAAACTTGAGACCCATTATCTCGGAAATTATTAAAACTAGAAAAAAAAATAAAAGCATTTATTTGTAGGGAATTTCATACTCTTTAATTTGTAAAATCAATTATAATTTGAAAACTGAATAGTTTTCAAGATATTCAAGAAAAACTAAATGAAATAATAAATAGGATGAAATCCAAGATGGCGGTGCAAGCTCCCCCATCAGGACCGGGGACTTTAGTAAGTTCATCAGAAGCCCCTCACGGAACATGTGCACCAATTTTCAAAACTATATGATTTAATGTTTTTTTCAAACCCTTCGTTGACTGGACTATTAATGAACTTTTCCCCCTGCTCCCTCTTTCTTCAACAATGGGCACCACCATATATTGAAGTACTGGAGTGGTTATCACGAAGTGGAAAATTAACTGGTAATCCAATTTAAAAGGTAACATGTTAATTTTAAGAAATGTTGAAGAAGGTCACAGATTTTTTTGTTAATCTTATAGAAACTGATTTAATTTTTGGTAATGACAGTTTACATTATCATTTTTATTTTTTTGTCAAACCAAAAAGGCATCCTTTATTTTACAATAGAAGACGCCGTGCAAATACAGAAATAAATATTAAAATTTAAAAAATTAATATTTAAAAATATATATATTTAAATTTTCCTATAAAAACTATGTATTATTATAAAACATCTTATGCTGAGAAAATACGTGGATCTACATATGCATGCATGTGCAAAGGTGCTCAAGTTTTTTGGCTAAGGTGCTTAATTTTTGTAGCAATTTTTTGCAATGTACCCTGATGCAGAAATTAACTCCAAAACAACAGGCATTTCCAGCAATAAAAGCTACTTTTAACAGCATTACTTGTGCTCACAATCAGGTTAAGGTAAATCTCTCCAAGTCTGTTGAAGCTTGATCGTCTGCTGCTCAAATCAAAATTGTAATAATCCCAAATCTGACTTTTCCATACTAAGTATGGCATTCAATTCTACAACAGACATTATCCGAGAGGCTTTCCAATCTATGTTTCACATTTTTAAACATATTTACAGAAGTTTAAGCAAACTACTTTAAAATATATAAAATTTATTTCAAAGGAAGTTCACTTCATTAAATTTTTTAAATGTTCAGAGGCTGTTTCAATTTCTTTAGGATTGGGCAAAAAAAAAAAGTAGGTGAATTGTTTCACCATTCAACAACTTTACTAATAACAAAAGAAATGCAAAAGAAAATAGTTCAGTAATGGAGTTACCTGCCAGTAAAGTGCTAACCAAATGGAATTCTTGAGAGGGTAATAGGACCATTGCGCAAGAACATATTTGAAAAAACAAACGAAGCAAAATAAGTATTTTGAAAATTTTGCAAAGAAATAACTTTCCCTCTTAAATGTCATTTTTTATATTTTATTTAAGTTCAGTATCATTCTTTTATATGTGCAACTTTCTCATCTGACCACTGAAAAAAAATATAAATGTTGCAGAGAATCATTTTCTGGAATCGTAAAATAACCAGGGAAACCAAAAGGATCTAACCTATCCAGAAGCATCACTGAACAACTTACGTTGATGATTCTTTAATGAAATAGGATGGTTAGAGGTTAGAATTCTTAGTAGAATACAATGTAAAGCAAGTTCTTCTACCTATTATTCATGTTTTCCTTTGATGGGCTGAAATTTACACACTCACGGAGTGAAATTCCTGCAGAAATACTTTGGTGACAAAAGATAAAATAACCATCAGGTTACCAGAGTAAAATGCAAGCTAAAGAAAATTGTTTGATCCGCGAGATCAGTAATGCAATGAAAGACAAAGTTATGCCTTTTACTTTCATATCAGAGCTCCTATCTTACCTTTGAAATCTGTCAAAATAAGGGACAAACATAATCACATTCCTCCGAAGCTTTATATAATGCATGAAACCTGGACATTAATCCATTAAATGCCCAGAATCCTCATCGGAGGAGAGCTATATTTCCGTTTCCATGGCTAAACTAATCGTATTCTATTGTATCTTTTTAAATGACATATACCAACAGTTAGCCAGATTTTGAAGCCAAAGAAAGTGTCATTATTTTGAATGTTTTTGTTTTTTCCTTCAATATATTTTCAAGTTAATGCAAGAAATTCAGAAATAATCTTTATTTTTTGGTATTTTGCTTATGTTTTAAAAACCTGTTAGTATTTATTTATAAAAAAATTTGAAAATTATTTTCAATTATTTTTTTTCCCTCTAAAATATAAAAAAAACAAAAAACCCCAATTTTTTTCTCGGAATTTTACTTCACAAATATTTTAATTTTGGTGTTTCAAACATAATTGGTAAGACTTAAGAACAGTGTGCGGTTTCTCGCCAAACTTTGAAATCGCGCCAACCATCCAAAAAGTCGCCAAATATCCGACATCTTGGATGGTTTCAAGATGGCGGCGATTCTAATGATAGTCATAGCAAAGAATGTCAACAGTACATGAAATTGGAAATAGTACATGAAATTGTATTAAATTTAGCATGAAATTTACCAATTTTTAAGTCAAATTTTCAGGATGAAATGATGCATTAGAAATTAATTTTGAAATTATAGAATATAATACTTCTGCATTTAGTGGGGGGGGGGCCGAGCCCCCCCCTTGGCGGCATAAGACATTTTTTATTAATTAAACCCATAAATTATAAATAACATATAATAAAACAATTGATATTTTTTAAAAAAACGAACTTGCTTATTCGACCGTATCTTGCGTATGAGGCGGATATAATTCCGTGATGCCTCGAATGAAGGAGGGGAAGAGAGACTTCATTGAGGCACCTCGATGGCTCCTCCGCCACATGTATTCTGCAAGATACGTGTTGAATTGCCCTTCAACTCTTCTTGTCCCCTGCTTTCGAAAGTCGGTTTTGATCGCATTCCAGGTACCTTCGATGCCATTGGTATGGGCACCCGTTACAGGATCTTTGAAATTCTTAGAATGGTTGACGGTGTGGTGCACATAGCCTTCCGCCGTCAAGCCATTATAAGCCCAGCAATCCGAAAGTACCCTGGTCCCAGGCTAAACGTTTTTTTTGGTGATTTCGATCAACGTCTCTGCCGTTCGATCCTCAACCACGCAAAAAAAAAAACTCCTTTTGCTCCCTCTTTCAACACCACCAAACACCCACTTACCATCCACTCGCTTACCTCTGTTATACTTCCTTTTACCAAACTTACTTTCATCTATTTCTACAATCATTCCGACACCACCAATCTTTTCTTTACTATCTTTCACAAGCCTATCCACACAAACTTCCCTGCAAAAACTTTTCCAAACAACCACAGTTGGCTCGGACACATTCATTTCATCCACAATCCAGTCATGCAGTGTTTTTTTCACCCACAAATATGTGAGGATCAAAACCTCAGATATCGTCAACCTGCTTTCGGAGAACCAACTGCCCTTTCTCACGGTCCTTTTAATATGATGCTCATTCACACCAAACTTTCAACAAACCCAGGCATAACCATCCGAACAATTATTTTCAGTCAAAACCATTTTCTCTCCACATATCGGACAAACATACTCTTTCGCGATCATATCCATACTCATACACCATGCAATCACTTCTTTCTTGCTGCCTTTCTTCAATCCATACAAAAATTCCAAGTCATACATACCAGTTTGGCTTTCGAAAGCGCGATGTTTCACGCGACAAGACATAACGGGAATTATGGAAGGACCTGGAATGAACCAAAGAGCAAAAAACCGAACGGAATTAAATTACCATCCAAAAACCAACCACACAGTTTCAACGCCTGAGGACAAAAGGAAGAGACAGCAATATTCAAATACTGGCGCTAAGTTTTAGGGTTGCCAAAAAAAGAATCCCACAAAATTTTGGAAGGTTACCACATTTGGCGAGAAATCAATTTGGCGACAAAAAAAATTCAACTTGGCAGACCGCACCTTGTTCTTAAGTCGAGCCACATAATTAAAGAGTTTTGCTGAAATGTATGCTTTAAATTAATTTCGGTATTAACAGGGTAAATTGTAATCATATACTGCATGCACAAACACATGAAAGCATATAAAGTTGAGCAAATCATTATAAATACAGATGCTCAGTATTTTTATAAGATAAATGATTTTAAGCATGCAATACACCAAAATTCTTTGCATGTATTTCATAGATACTTCAGAGCCATAAATTGAAAATATACAAGTTCACTGATAAAAGAATCATTAACCCTTTGAGACTGACTATCACATAGTCATGCCAACTGCTTGCAATATTCTTTCCCAACTGTCACAAATATGTGCCAGCTCTTGTGGCGTTTAGCTACTGACTGCTAACATAGGTGTGACACAAGCTTGGAATTTATTAGAATTTTTCATATAAATTATTATCAATTACAATAAATTATTATAAATTTGCAGCCGTCCTCAAAAGCTTAATAAAATAATGCAGTTATGCAGGAAGAGAGAACTGCAAAATAATAATTACTATTAATTTGAAATAAAACTTTTTTTTTTGTTTTGAGGAAAATGTATAATAATACAAATGAAAAGATTTTAACTATTAAAGGTAAAAAAAAAGCACTCGCATGACGCAGCATATTAAAATCTTTTATTCAAATTACAAGGAATCTACAAATGAGATTCCTTAAATAGTTAAACGAAAGAATTTCAATTTCATACAAGTTGACATTTTTAATTATGCATGTTCAGTATTACATACTAAACTTATCGAAGTATATTAATGCATCAAATATGTTAAAAGTTAACATCTTTTTAGCATTTACTTCAACAGATATGCATAAGTTAAACTTCCAATCAAACAAGTTCTTCAAATAGAATAATAAAAACTTGAAATTCTTTTATTACCAAATGATAAATCTTACTTTAGGCAACATTGATAGAAATTAAAATCCAAATAAACACATTCAAAATTTAAAGTTTACTCAGTTTTACAGTTAATAGAAAATGCAAAAGGATCCTTTAAATTATACAGCATGTCCAAAGTATAAAAGATATAAACATTTTGAAATAAAAGCTAAGCCTTGTTAGTGTTCTAGCGTCAGCAAAAATTCCTTTATTTAATCCAAAAAGATAAAAAGCTTCATCATTTTTCAGGATTTTTGCTTATATCATTCATAAAAAAAAGTTAAATAAGTTTTACAAATAAAAATTCCAAAACCATTTAAACCATAATCACAATTGCTTTCTTACAATACTACCATATACTTCATGAAAAAAATTGCCGATTCTGTTATTGCCATTTTTACTTTTTAAAAGACAAATGAAAGTAATAGATCAGTTTACTCATCCAGTTAGAAGCTCTTAAGCATTCTAAGAAATCTTTTAAAACACAACTAGATTTCTTGAGGAAATTTCCTCCACATTAAGCATAGTAAACTTGTGCAAGGAATGAGAAATTCAAGAAATTCTCTCTTCAAAAGAAAATCTGTCTGCTTTGATTTTTTAAAAAATAAAATATTTTGTACCAAAAATTTCAACAATTCTGTCACAGAGATGAACACAAAATCATTCTGTATTAAGTGATTCTTTATGCAACACAATTCATTTAATTATAAGTTTCTATAGATTGGAGGAATGGAACATTTCATTTTAAGCATAAATCCCTAAAAAGTTATTCTACATGAAATATGTTTCAACTGTAAAGATCTTTCAAAGTGAAACTTCCATTCCCTGAGGTAGCAGTTATATTTAAATAACCAAACATCTTAGTAACACAGTAATTCCAACCTTATTTCCATATTTGTATGCTATTTATTAATTTAATCTTCAATTAACCATAATTTAGGATTTATTTTTTCAACAAGAACTTGACTGATATGGAATTGCCTATAAGTAAAATTTTGTTAGACACAGTTTTGCTAAGTGAGCTTTCATTGGTCCCTTATCAACTGTTGAATCTATTTTTAATAGCTATCCAAAACAGCAAATTTGCTATTTTGTAAGTGAAAAATACATTCACAATAACTTAAGATATTTAATTTATTTCATAATATAAATAATACAGACATATCAAAAGATCATTGAAAGGGAGGGGAGGAAGCTTCTTGGTGTTCTTTCCTTTTCTTTGTATATATTATTTTAATTCATATATTGTTTCAGTTATGTTTATATACTATATTAATTTTAGTTTAGTTAACTCATAACTTATATTGTACCTATATATTATTTTAGTTATGCTATCTGTAAGAGTAAAAAAAAATTAATAATCTTAGATAAAAAAAAAATAACTGTTACAGATTTTTTCTTTCACTTTCTATGTATATAATAAAGGTAATTTTCTTTTTTTCTTTTGGAGGAGGCTAGTGCATAATTAATTACCGTTTAATTAATTGTACTGTTTCAACTGAATATGGCTGTGTTAGGATAATTCAATAATATGAAGTCTACATGAAGTCAAGCTATTAATATTCTACAATATATTTAAATGTAAAAGCTTTTTTTTTAATTTTTCTTTACAATTAAAATAAATAGACTACCTATGTGTTTGATGGAATCTTACATAAGTTATGTATTTCAATATAAGAGACATTATTCACATTTACATAAGACACATCATATTTACATGAATATTACAACAGGCTTTCTCTCTAATGAAAATTTTCTTTCCCCCATCTCTTTCTTCATTAAAGTGCTAGCGCAGAAAGAATTTCATGTTTCTTGTCCAACTAAAAAAATTTTTTAAAAAAGAAAGAAATGTTAACATCAGATTTTGAAATACTGTATGAAAGAAATAAAAAACAAAAATAATATAACCTAAAAGTAAGGATATCCTACTTCTGCAAATATAAGACCTAATAGGAACATAGGTCCTATAATAATTTCTCAGGATGAATGTAACAGAACTCTACTGTATATAACTAATATTTAATTTTAATATATCATATTTATTTTTAAAAAATTGTATCTACTATATATAAATAATAAAATTTAAAAATCTAAAAATGTTTTTACATGCCTCACTCAAAATCATCAACCAGAGAGAAACAATAGATACATCTGTCGAAGCAAACATCAATATACAGAATTATAGTAATATTAATATATTTAATTAAAGAAAAATAAATATTATTGTTGACATTAACACTTAAAATAAAAATTACAGCATAATTAAATATATGTAAATACCTAACTGGACATGTAAAAATTAGTATACATAAAAAAGTAAAACATCCCCTGAAAACAGTGGTATAACTATAAGGAGACAAGCAAGGGTAAGGATACTGTGAAGAAGGCATGTTTATGCATTAATTTAACTTTTTAAAGCAAAATATGAGGAAGGGTAGAGGAATAAAGCATAATACTTTCCTTGCTGCAAAACTACACAAAAATAAGCATTAATATGACTATCATGCAAAGATTAATATGACAATCTTATTTTTAGAGAAATACATTATAAACTTTGGATAGATGTGCACAGATACATAATCAATTACTAATGACTTGTTTACCACAGCATGGCCAAATCTGGCTCTTGGGTCATTAAATCCAATAAACCACCATCTGATGACTTTCTCCTTTCTTCATTTTTTTCTCAACATGTCATAAGATAGTTCAACATTTTTTCTTAATTAATAAAACTAATTTTTTTATTGACTTCTGGCATAGTGTACTCAGCTTACATTAAAATGCATTGTCTGTTTAAAATTTAAGTTAAAAGGAAAATTAAAACAATGCCAATTAAATTACACCAACAATATCAACAAAGGCCATATTATTCTATAAATTATTTCTGTTGTCAATACCCCTTTTTGTAGACTGATACAAAACCTACAGTAATAAATAAGGTATCAGTGGATAGGATTTTCACTAACTTCTGACACAGCATACTCAGTTTAAGTTAAAACACTCTGTTTAAAACTTATGTTATAAAAACTTAATCATGCTTCAGCCAATTTAACCTATCTCAGGTGAAACATGCTGGAAGCTCAAGTGAAATCAACTATTTGCTTAACATACTGAAATCAAGCCTATAATCCTATATATTATTTCTGTTGCCAGGCATGCTTAGTATCTGAAATCACGCCGAGGAAAAGAACCCTTGAAAGAGTAAGTGAGAGATATCCTTCCAAATCAAGTCTTTTTAAAAGTCGCTAAATATAACAATTTTTTTATTAATTATCAAATATGATAAACAAAAAATTTAAGATTATTGCATTCTGACATCAAATATTGCGTACAAAGAATTATTGTAAATACATTCACATCAATACACTGTCTCTGCTATTTTGAGTATTTTGTATATACACTTCGGTGACTATTTAATTTCAACAATCCAACAAAACACTAAATTTTTTTTTTTTGGGGGGGGGGAGAGGTGAATGTGTAAAATTATAACACAGTTGTATCTTAATAAGTAAATAAATGCAGTATCTCAATAAACAGATATTTTTAAAGCAGGTTTTTTTCTTCATGAAATGAATAGTATGCTAAATATCTAGAATTGTATAAGGAGAAGATATTAAGAGAGCTTCAGAGCATCATTTTAACCTGTTAATACTCAGCATCCTATTTATAGTACAGTTATATTTTACTTCCGTGGCTAAACCAAATGCATTCCATTGTCTCCTTTTTTATTTGTCTATGAAGTCAAAATCTGACTAACTTTCAATTTTTTAAAATTTTCTCTGATTCATTTTTGAGGTAATGCAAGGAATTAGAATGTAATTTTTACTTTTTGATATTTTACTACATTTTAAAAATCTTTAATATTTATGTAAAACAAGTTTTTTTACAATTATTTACTACAAGGGGATTTATTCATTTTTTGTATTTTTCTAACAAAAGTTTTTAAAAAAGGAACCCCTTAAATTTTTTTTCTCGAAATTTAATTTTACTTCACAGTTAACTTAATCTTGGTATTTCAATATAATTTTATATAAATTTATTGAAATCTATGCTTTAAATTAATTTAGGCGTTAATGGGTGAAAACACATTTCAAAATACTTTTTTACTTTAAATTCAGAATAATAACAATATCTCAACAAAGGAAAAGCTAAAAACAGCTGACAATTTACAGGCAACAATATGAAACATAGAATATTTTCTTTAACAACTATTACAAGTATTTACTTCTCATGGGATATTTATTATATAGTTCTTACACTATAAAATAATGCTTTTTAAAAAGTTAAAACTTTTTTTACTTGAAAATTCTGAGTATCTATTTTTTCTTTGAAAATAAAAATCAAATGTCAAGAAGAAACATGTTATTAATCTTCCACTGCTTTTTAATTTCAGAAGCAGAAATATCCTCTATATAAAGATAATGATTTTGATTTAGAACTTATTTCAGCAATAACAAGAAACATTTTTTGTGCATATTTGGTTTCCAACATGCAGGACAATACCGAAGAAAATCTAAAATCCTTAACATACAAATTAGGCATTGCATAACATCCGAAAGTGTGAAAGCAAATTTTCAATAGCTTTCTTAGTAAAGAAAGTCTTAAGTTTTACAAAAGGATATAATCTTTTAGATATTTAATTCATGACAGATGCATTTTGTATTTTCTAGAACTTAATAACACAAGCATAGATCAGGAAGGGGGGGGGATTAAATTAATTATATGACACACACATACATTTCTGATGAAACACAATGACAAAGGTTGCTTTAACATGCTTGTAAATCAAAAATATAAAATTAAATAAAAATAATTAAAAGTTATATGAAATTTTAGATTAAAAAAATCAAATCAAAATGATCCTGCAATATAGGTGGCAATAAACACAAATTCCATCTAACACTGGTGTTACTTAAAAGTTAATATCAACAAAGTAATTATTTTTTATTTGATTTCATAAATGTTAGCCTATTTTTTTTTATAGAAACAAATATTCTGATTTTTAAAATAACTCAATTTGAACTTAAGACATAAATTAGCATAATCTTTTTTTAAAGAAAAACATAATTTTCTTAATATCCATTGCGTGCTTCTGATTAATAATTTAATAAAATTTAAAAAAGGAATGCAAACAAAAAAAAATTATGCTTTTATTTGACCACTTAAATAAATTTATGAACAATTTCAAACTTTAAAACTACAACTGGCATATTCTCGGTTTGATATAACTTTTTAAAATAATTTAATGAATTTTAAATTATACAAAATTAATTTCATAAGTGCAGTGCCACGCAGGAAAAATTGGTGATTGTGTATGCTACATTAGTAAGGAAAATACAAGAATGCACATAAATTGACAAGAAATTAATAGAATACAACACAGCCAGGTGTTTATGAAAAGTAAACAGAATAAAATATAATATCACTAATGAAATTAATACAAAAATTAAAGCTAACTTAATTTTTAGCATTACTTTTCATCAATAAGTAAACAAATGCAAATAATCTTTATTCTGAAATTATTTTCTTTTTCCACGCCAATTTTCTTTCTAAATGCCTTCAAATTTTTATTTAATACAGCTCCAATTTCAGATTAATAGCCCTTCTGAATTCTGAGTATTTTAAAGACATGCATGCAATGAAAAAGATAAGAATAAAAAATTTATTTTGGACTAAGGGGTTCTGTCGTCTGCTCACTAACCCCCCCAGAAGGAGTACATAGCAACCTTCCTAGGTTTGATATGCAAAACCTGCTCACTTCATTTACTACAATAAAAATACTGAGCATCCTAGCAAAAAAAACATTCATGGTTGATCTGAATAGATTTGTTGCCAAGCTCGCCATAATCACACCAACCGTTAAAAAGCTGACCAAAAAAGGAGAAAAGTTTCAGGATTAAAAATACCTTTTTATTCTTTTTTTAATTGTGTATTTGTAGTTAAAATAATTTCATGTTTAGAAATTATTAAAATGTTTAATTTACATGCACTCTGTTACAAAAACTGTTATTCCGAATAATTAAGGTTTTTGCCATTTCTAGAGAGCAATTTATTTTCCGTTATTTTTCAACTTCAATAACATTTATGTTTGGAAAGTGAACTCGCATGACTCAATGTTTGCTACAAATGTTGCTAAATCCTAAAGCTAAATAACACATTTTTTGGGAGCCACACAAGAGAAATATTTATATAAATAGCAAAATTACTGCGTGCATAAATATGTAATATAAATTTAGCATATTTATCTTTGTCAAATAGTTAGAATTATTACATAATTAGTTTATACTCTACTCTCTCAACACTCTGCTAAACATTTATGGTTTTGTAACTCAGTCTAACAATATGGTAAGAATTCAGAAAACCTTTTTTAAATTCTTTGTGAAATCCATACATAAGGATGCATTCTAAAATTTATAATGAATGGTTTTTTTTTTAATTTATTGAATTTAATGTAAGAAAATAAGACAGTCTGATTATTATTTGAAAAGCAGAATCGATTTAAGAAAATACTTTTAATATTGCATCCAAATAATTAGAAAACACATTAAAAATATTTTCTTAGATTTACGAAGAACTACACAATTAATTTTCTATAACATTCGAATAGTGATGTATATTGAATAAAGGAAATCATTCATAATTATACAGCATAGAAATGAAAAAAAAACTACTTATACATACACAAACACTACAGAGCACTCTATTTTTTTTAAAAAAAGCACCGATTCAAAATAATTATTTTAAATCACAGATTGATCTACTGTATTCAAGATGCATGAAAACTTTTATAATGAACAAATAAATATACATCACCTTTATAAGCATATTCTAAAGCACTTGATATAGTACTCATATCATTTTCTATACTTCTAGCCCAATTTTCAACATCACCAATTTCCTAAAATAAAATTACACAAAAATTTGAAAGGTAAAAAATGCCTATAATAGTTATTTGGTGATAGAATTTTTATCTTTTTCTCAAAATGATGATGAATGAAAATTAAATTTTAAAATAATCTTAATGAAAATTGTCTCTGTTCTCCAATGTAAAACTCTGGGAACTGCAATTTAAAGAGAACTGGAAACATAATTCATAAAATATTGATTGCAAATGAAGCTAAAATTAAAATAAAATCAAGTTGCACATTTTTCATTATCATAGCTACTATAAATAAATAATTTAAAATGCCTTTCAGAGCAAGAATGTTATACAAATTCAACACAAATTTGTCTTAATTATACTAACATAGACTTTTCCAAATAATTGCTTCTTCCACTGCATCAGAAAGATTTAAAAAGTAGAAAATCTATTAATGAAATCAACAAATAAAGGATCACAAAATAAAATTAAGAAAGGAATTCCCTTCTAAAACATGCTACGACTATCACACAGAATTTTTACACTAAAAGGATTTGTTTTGTAAAATAATTTTATAGTACAGTTAATGTGAAGTGATGTATTATTCATTATAATTACGTAGCATGAAAAGAAGTTATCATTATACAATTCTACACTTTATTCTGCATTTATTATGACTTAAAAATATATTAAGTAAGCAACACTTTCATACAACCAACACTTGCTATAATACAAAATAAAATCTTTTGAAAACTTTCTATGTATTATATTGAAATAGATTAAAATAGTTTCACAACAACAAAACTTGTTTCATTAAAAATTATTCATTTCCAAAGATTTTATGTTCATTTAATTCAATTCACCTTTTATAATGAACCTTATAACTGTATTCAATAAAATTTCTGGAAAATTTTAATTAGGTTCACAACTCTTAAACAAAATGTGGGGAAAAATATACAAACAAGACTGTTTCTTTTTTTCTTAAATGCCGGCAGTAGTGTATGCATAATGATATATTTAAAAAGAAATTTGTTGGTGTGTACACACATTTTTCATCACAAAATTGAGATACTACTTGCAACCCAAAATACTACTGCAAGCATGTATAGGAAGACATGCTTGATTATTTTTACTAAGGTTTAATCATAAATGTAACTCACATTGTAACAGTTTTATAAATATATGTGTGAAACAGATTTTTTTTTTTAGTCAGAATTTTTAAAATCTAAAATACTATTGTAAACATATGTAGAATGCATTTGAACAAAATTACATTTTTGCTGCAGTAATCATATTCCAAAAGTGTTCACAAATATACAAAACAGTCTTTTATGATTTGAATTATTAAGATCTTTATTAACAGTGGTCGAAGCAGTTCTTAAACTGCAGGCCAACAATTTTGGAGTCTGGACAAAATGTTGCAGTGCATTCTTTCCAGATTTTTAAATATTTTAAAGCAAAAATGGTAAAGAAAATCCTCAGCATTAAAGACTTTGTTAGCATTTGTTAACTATTTTAAATTGAATTCCATCTTGTTAATTATGAATTAACCTTCTCTGGGCCCCAATTTTTTTTATTTTCAAAATCCCTTCAAAAACTGGAAATTTTTTTAATGCATAATTCAAATCTACATACATTTGAAAGTTAATTTTTTTAGAAAAAAAATATAGAATTAGATCATAAAAACAGATCTTCTCAAAAAAATAATTTTAGATGAACTTGTTTTTAAAGACAAAAATTCTGAAAATAAATCTCGCAAGTCAATTACAATTATATTTGCATTTATTTTACAAAACACAAAGTTAAAATACATATACTAATAAAAATATGCAATATTTATACAAATTACACTAGAGATTAAGTTTAGTATGGTAAATCCCAAGGCAATGTTCTGTTACACAATTTTTACAGAAAATTTATGTTTCTAAGCCTTTTCTTTCCTTTTTTTGAGAAAGAGAAGGGGGAGGGGTTAGAAGTAACAATCAGCACATTGTCTGCAAAGAATTTTTTTATGGGATTAAGAAATATGCGCTTTGCAAAATAATGAGCTGTCACACTCAAAGGGGAGAGAGGAACAGGGTTTTCCAGGAGTACTACTTGAATCACCATTTATATAATTTTTTGAATAATTTGGATAACTTGGCCAATGATTTTGAATACGAAACTCTAGAAGCTATATTTTTATACTGAGTTGTGCTTTTTATAAAATACATAAGCATTCCAAAGTGATTGATCTAAAAATCATCAAAATTCTTTGATAATTTTCTTGTTTCCTGAGAGGATATTTTTCTGTTAAAACCACACCATGCATATTCGACACCAAATTTATGCATTTTCATTTGTTTCTTTCCACATGTCTTTGTCACAATACAAGGGTTGCATATAGTATCTTTACTTTCAATGTGCTACCAAAGCTACTAGGTTCTCATTCCTGTATGCATAGAAAGTACAGTGCGTGTCAAAAGTTTAAGCACAACAATAATTTTAAAATAAAATTTCAAATATCCACTTTATTTCAACATGTCATTTATAAGTATACAAAATTGAAATTTTAAAATCATATTAAACATTATTAACTTCAGAACTTTATTTTTAATCAGAAATTTTGAGAATGGAACGAAAATTGCTGTGTCAAAAGTTTAAGCAGAAAACTGTTTTTATGCAAATTAATGAAATCACACAAGCAGTTGTGCATGTATATGATATCTAGGTATGAAAAAAGAGCCTGACTGTTTGTTTGACATTAGGTCAAAATGGCTAATCTGAAGAATTTTCACATTTGGAAGAATAAAAAATCTGGTGTAATGGAGCAAAACAGAAGTCCATTTCTCTGAAATTCCAGGTTCTTTAAAGAGGTAAAAACGTGAGATTTATCAAATATTAGCTTGTGGTAAAAACTTGAAACGAAAATCTCGCTCTGGAAGGTCACGAGTGACCAGCTCTTGCGATGACATGCACATCAGAATCTTGGATTCAACTACGAATTTTTCTCTTTCTCGAATTAAAAATATTGTTGGTGGACAAATATCAAAAGAAACTATTCATAGAAGAGTTTTAGAATCGGGGTAGATGAAAAACTGTAAGATGCCTCGATCAACCGGCTTGACACCATAAAAGAAGCTTGATTGCAGTAGGCTAAACAGCACATATCATTTC
Source organism: Araneus ventricosus (assembly GCA_013235015.1). Lineage (NCBI taxonomy): Eukaryota > Metazoa > Arthropoda > Arachnida > Araneae > Araneidae > Araneus > Araneus ventricosus. Next base: position 5,334 of record BGPR01012550.1, on the reverse strand, counting down.
GTGATGCGTGATTTATTGTTATAATCAGCAATGAAAAAAAATGGAATTTGGGCAGACCTGATGGTATTGCATGGTATTGGTATGATCTTCAAAAAGAACAAAGAAGCATATTCAGATGACAATATGGTGGTGGATTTCCGATGATATCGGCAGTGGTTTATTTCAATAGTTAAACATCCCTAGCCTTACTCAGGATCGAAAACAATCTGAAAACTACTAAGAGACACCTCCCAGTCATTTGCTTCCCTTTCTTCAAATTATTGGTGGAACAGATTTGACTTTTCAAAATGACAACCCTTCAATACATGCCTCCAAATCAATGTCACAGTGGCTAACTTCAACATGGGGTCTGTTTTGAGTAGTCTAGCCCCAAGTCCTGATTTGAACTTCATAAAAAAACATGTAGGATATATTAACAAATTTAGTTTATCAAAATAGCAAGCAGAATTCTTCAGTTGAAGTACTGAAATTGGCAATTGAGGATGTTTGGTTTTAACTACAGCCATAATTAATACAGAACTTACTGTTATCAATCAAAAACCATGTATTTCACATAATTCAATAATAATCTAATATTAGCATTTTATTTTCAATCAACTGCAAAAAATAAATGCCTCAAGTGCTTATACTTTTGACACACTTATTTTTGTATTTTTGCTAAATTCGATAGTTGAAAATACAGTTTAAAGCATGATTATATTAAGTAAAATTTCAATTCTCTATTTTTTTTTTTTTACATAAATGACCACTGATTTAAAATAAAGTGTATATTTTAAAGTTTTAAAATTATTGTTGTGCTTAAACTTTTGACACGCAATGCACGCATAGCAGAAAGTAACCATTTATTTTTTTCCTCAAAATGGAGCATATAATTTTTAGGTAAGAGTAATGATTTATTTTTAAAAAATATTAAAAATAGAAAAGTATTTTTAGTAATAGTAAGAAAACACACATTTCTTTATAATTTTTACTTATTAATGAAAATATGTAAATGAATATTCAAATGCAACTATTGTCGGACTTTTGGAATTTCCATGCCTTTTTTACTTTCTCGTATACGAAGTATACAAAGAGAATTTTGAGGAATCTCCACATTTTAGACCTCCCTGAGTCCGAAAAACACAATTTTGGAATTATGTCTGTATGTCTGTCTGTGAACACGATAACTCGAAAACTATTAGAGCTACGGGGATGAAATTTGATATGCGGTCTTTGAACATAATTTGTAGGCTTCTATCAAATTTTGGTCAAAATCCGTCCACGGGAAGTCTGTCTGTCTGTCTGTTCGCGGTCACACGAACTCTATAACTCAAAAACTTGAATAGCTAGATGGATAAAATTTGGTACACAGTTTTATCGTCATGAATGTAGGTCCGTATAAAGTTTTGGGCCAAATCCGTCAAAAAGAGGCATTCAAATTGCATATTCAATTTCTTTTAATCCGATTCTCATGTGCATGCGTATTGGTAGCAATCTGTTATTGTTGTAAATTTTATTTACAACAATAAATAATGTTTTCAAACATCAATTGTTAATAATTTTTTTATTGTTGTAAATCAGACCAATCTCATTATTTCAGCAAATCTTTCATTCACACGGTTTTGCAATTGTTACGGTTGTGGTAGTATAAATTGTTTTCTTGGGAATTCAATTCCAGAGCAGAATTTTCGCTTTAGTATTCATTGCATTGCCTATTTTATTGCACCTGCTTCAAAGTAATATTTTTTTGAAACGTGGCAACAGATATTTGATTTCAGGTTTGTTTGTTTTTTTGTTTTACTTTCTCGTATACGAAGTATACAAAGAGAAAGTATTGTAATCGTCAAAAAAATTCGAACTCGAGATTTTGACGAATCTCCACTTAGAAAGTATATGAGAAAGTTTAGGGGAGACCATTCCCGCTGGTTAGAAATAGTCAATGTGGATTGCTCTGGTGGCGTAGTGAGAGTAAGTAGCAATTGAGACAATCTAAGTTATTCACTCTGAGACATAGTGACTTAACAAGCTTAAATGCGGCCCGGTTCATCATGGCATAACTTTTTGTCCCTCAGCATATTTGGCTATAATAATTTGCATTAAAAAAAGCTTTAATATTTTGTCTCCATGGTGCCCCCTAATACTGGCTCCCGGGGCAACTATACTTGTATTCGAGTTGCTACACAAGTTGCTACAACTTCGAGTTACTCTCAGAAAACAGAACATTTGGGTTCCCCAAGATTACAAGACAATTGTAATCAAGAAAGAAGCCAAGACAAACTGGCGAAGCCTCAGGTGAAGAAAATTTGACAAGACAAGAAAGGTGCCAAGAAGTGTGGTTATAATGGAAAAGTACCCTCCGAGTAGAAAGGAAAGATATTTCTTGGTGAAATTAGATGCTATCACAATCTTCAAAAGCAAATTCACTTTCATCATCTTCAGGAAGGTGCTGTCATTCATTAATCATTTTCTGGAAGCTATAGCTGAATCCAAAATAATAATGGTAGTAGTGCATGCACAACCAAGTACTGAACTGGTATACAATTTTTTCTTTATTTGTATAAATTACTGCCATCTGTTGACAAAACACTGGTTCAAAGATTAATAATGTAAAAAATTCATAGTCAAAAATTAAACACCAAAAAATAGGATATATGCTTTTAAATAGAGGGGGAAAATGCATGCCTGTGAAAATTGTGGGATGGGCAAATTTTGCAACATTCATGTCGCCTGTGGAAATTGTCTGATAAATTACTCACAGGATTAATACCTCACTTCTTACGTATTTTTTAAATTTTGGAGTTAAAACTTTTTTTTTTTTACTCAAACTTGTGTTGTGAAAATCATTTTCATATAAATACAGATTCATGAAAGGAAGAAACTCAAAAATGTCTCGACTATGATATAATTAATAACAGTATGTCTTTCCCAATTAAATCACTCTTCTAAATTAAAATAGCAAACTTTTGAATTCAAACTATACATCAAATGAAAACATTAAAAATGGTGACAAAAATGCAAAAAAATAATTTCAGCAATAAGATATAGTTCACCTTCAAAACTTGACTGAAATTTTCTACAAGTTGTAACCATTGTGCTGTTTGTTTGGCAAAATTTGTGACATTGGCATGGAGCTGCTTAGATTCATAATCTAATCGCTTTTGATTTAAGTATGCTTGAGCAACACTAAAAAGAAAATGAAAACATTCTTAGAAATGAACATAGGTATCTGTATCACAAAAATTGGTGCAATATTCTATTTCAGTAGCATTCTTATTAAAATAGCATTACCAACCCTAATGCATCTTAAGTAGGGATGTAATGAATATTCAGCAACTATTCATTATTCGGCTATTTTGCTAAATATTCGGCCGGCCGAATATATTCAGGATAATAATTTTTTTAAATGTGCTTTAAATATACATTTAACACAGAATATTGCAGAATTACATTTCACTACATTTATTGTCAAAAAAATCTCCTAACATTTACGCAATTTTAAGTTGCATAGGTGTTTTTAATAAAGTTACATATAATTTATCACTGCAAATCCTGAAATTACTATGCAAGAACAATAATTTTTTAGCATTTTTAAGAGGAAGTCTGTTTTGTGTGGTTTTATACATATATAATAACAACTAGGGATGCAGCGAATATTGAGAATTGGGCCTATTCGTCCCTTTCCCGAATATTCGGTGTGTCTAAATAATAAAAAGATATTTGGCAGAATACATTCAGGATATAATGTATTTTAAAAATGTTGTTTTAAATTCATTTAATAAAGAATATTGTAGAATTACATTCTGGTACATAAAAAATAAATCTTAACATTAATCCAATTTTAAGTTGCATGGTACATAAGTATATTTAATAATGTTGCATACCCTTTATAGAAGTCTGTTCCGTATGATTTCATATATATTACCAGCTTCAGAAAATAAATGATCAACAATATAATGCTTGCAGATGCTGAAAGATATTTTCTTTCTAAATTTGCAAACCTTGCAAATTTTTCCACATTTTTTCCACCATCCTACTTATTAGAAGTTCTTTATCAATATAGGAATTTACTTCTAGTAGTTTTAATTTATCCATTAAGTTTTATTCTGTGTTTGTCATTGTCATGTTCTGCAATGATGGCCCTTTTTATTTAGTTATTTTTTTTTTGGAACACTTCCAAAATGAAGAGTTTCTCATTTCTTATTACTGGAATTAAGGTATTTAAAATATTAAAATATACATTAAAGGTATTAACATTTTTTAAACATACAAATAATAAAAACTCAATTTTATTTAAGCTTAAATTTTTTTCATTTAAAATTTGAAAAATATCTCATTTGCAATCAAAAGGGAAAAGCTTTTTTTAAATTTGGTATTCGGCCACCCAATATTCAGGTTTTTTTTGCCTGAAATTTGATCGAATATTCGGTATTTGGCCAAATCACTATTCATTTCCCCCTCAAGTAATAATAATGGTATTGTAAAAAAATGAATGCATTTATAAAATAGACATTTGGGAAGGGGATGGATTAAAAATTAAATATGACCTTTATCATGAATGAAGTAAGATACACAGTGACGGCAATGGGGTAGCAAAAGGGGGGGGGGGCAAAATAATTATAGCCCCCTAAAAGTACCCTGAAGTATAGAGGGGAGACAAAGATTTAAAAATTTAGTTACAAAATTAGCTTTCCCAGAAACTGTTTATAATTCATTCTTCCACTTTTTATGATTCCTAGTTTCAGGCAGCTAAAATGGAATTATTATTTTGTAAAATGTGGGGAGGGAGTGAATGCCTCCCTTTATAAAAATTTTATTTCCTTGAGAAATATTTTTTGCAGCACTATTTGTTTCTAAGCTGACAAGTTGCCAATGTGATGAATGCTTAACATAAAATGTGTCATATTGTGAATGTGTGGGGAAAAGATCAGGGAAGAACATTCCCATAAATTTTGAATTGCAGTGAGATAACACCTTACTAAGTAATCCATATCTAAACATGTTCATTACACCAACAAGAGAATATTTTAAATTCACTGATTAAATGAATCAATTTCATAACATTTCAATAAATAAAATAAATTTCAGTAAAAAAAGTTAGAGAATAAGTAGTTTTTTTATCCAACATTCACATGATCAACTAAGGCTGATGTCAAAGCAATAAATAATAAATAAATGTATAATAAATAATCTATACTTATAAAAGGTAATGTTTGTGCGTGTGTGTCCATGAAGTCCAGACAAATCTATTGCACTTACAACCATGAAATTTGGCACACAGGTAGTCGTAATGATGACTGAATGCACCTTGAAGCCGGAATTTTAAAATTTAATCTAGAAAATTTTTTATTTAATGTT
>BGPR01012549.1:0-44524 GCA_013235015.1 Araneus ventricosus | reverse complement strand
ATTATTGGAGCCCATAACCTCCAATGCTGACTTTGAAGACTTGACTGGTTGGACAGCAGGAGTTGTGGGGACTTGGTGAGATCAAAGAATCCGGGAAGGGGTGATGGCAGGCGTGGGGAGGAAGCAGTGGAAGGAGCGTCGACTGATGGTGCTGACGGTTCTACCAGGGTTGTCTGTGCGACATGCTCCCACAGACTCACAGACAGCTCTGCAGTTCGGTGTGGACGGGGATGAATCTCTCTTCAGGCAAATGACAAGATAGTGTCGTGCTTTTTCCTTGTAGCTGCTATTGCGGGGGGCAGAAAACCCTACTGGTCTGCTCTTTTACTTAAGAGTTTTTTTTCTTTTCAAATTTTCCTCGTTAAACTCGAGTGTAGATGACACCTAAGTGCATCGCTTGCTGAGAACAAGCGATTGCCTGTCCATTAATGTGAATTTTTGGCTTGTGCTTTTATTACCCTTGGCGAAAAATACTGCCTCTGTTTTTTCAACATTCGGGGTGATTTTCTATTTTACAAACCAATCGTCAGGAACTACAAGGTGTCGGTTCAGCGCGATTTAAACAAATGGGTTTTTCATTTTTGCTAGAATGGAAGTGTCATCCACATATAATCCTATTATTGTGCTACGGGATTTTGGTATGTTATTGACAAAAATTGATTATAGGAGGGGGAAGATTTTCCCCTTTACGGCATACCTGCATTCAATTCAGAAGTTTCCAACTTCGCATTATTAATTTTAACTTTGAATTTTCTTTCGTTAAAAGACGAGGTTATAAGATTTATTAGGTGCGTCTGGAATTTGTACTCAATTAGTTTATGGACCAGGAAAAACCTAGATTCATGTACCTTCAATCCAGATTATATCAAAAGTCTTCTTTATATCTAAGAAGACCACTCCGGTGTTTGATTTCCTCTCAAACCCAGACGTGATGAATTCCGTAACTCTAAGTAATTGATGAGTTGTGGATAAAGACTTCCGAAAGCCAAATTGCTCAGAGCAACGGTTTTTGTTCTCACTTAGTTGATAAATTGACGTAAGTGGAAGATTTCTAAGCTTTTTATTCGTGACTTCATCAGTGCCACAGGCATTTTTTATGTTAATTTTTTTACCTGCGCTATTATTTCTGATGGTTAAATTTTGCTGTGGTTTATCTGGAAAATTAAAGTTTTAATGGTTTCAACTTCCATTCATTCTGTTTCTTCTTGCTGTAAGTTATTTAGTAAGAGTTGGTTAGTAATATCATAAAATTCGAAAAAGTAATATTGTACAATATTTTTTCCAATATTGAAACAGTGGAAAACGTAAGACCTTTTCAATACTGTACAATGTTTTTTCATAATATTGGATAATGTCATATAATACTGTATAATATTATACCATATTAAATGATATTGTACTATACTGAATACTAGTATATAAAATTGCATAATATAACAATATAGTGAATATTTTAAAAATACATTTTAGAAACGTGGAAAAATATTAATCACTTAATTCCTAAGTGCTGAACTTCTGGGAAACACTTTGTTATATTTTGAACACCTCTACTTACAGCGAGCTTTGAACACGGGACCTTCCGCATCAGTGGCGTAACTATGGTGGGGCAGGTAGGGCACGTACTCTGGGCGCAATTACAAGGGTGCGCAAAATTAAGGAAGCAATTGGTTGTATTTAAAATAAAGGAAGGGTTTTTCTGAAGCTTATTTCCAAATTTCTTAAAAATTGGAATGGTTTCAACAAAGTGCGGGAAAATCTTAAAGATACAGTCATTTTTAGAACCCAGAAATCTCAAGCTGCGTCATAATAACAAGTAATATTATGTTTCAAAGATTTGCTGACCCAAACCCCCGTAACCGATTCATGTCATTGAAGCTATGAAAATAACAATAGTAACCCCCATTCCCCCATAGGGGACTTGGGGGTTACTATTGTTATTTTCATAGCTTCAACGACAAGAAACGGCTAGTGTGCACCGGGCTTAAGGAAAGTCACTACCAAAATTTGTGTCTCGTTGGGGTGGGAAGATGGTTAGGGATGATTATCTTCCGCAGGGTTTCTGATGGTTTTTCATAGTAGGCTGATTCATACTGACTGGATATCAGTTCTTCGGAAATTGGTGATAAATGGCTAGAGAAAGTGTCATTCCTATTTTCAATCAGCAAAGAGTCAAGAACGGAACATATGCTTCCATTTTTTTGCGTAGTGTAAAAGCCAGCAACTTTAAAAGATATAAGTTTACGATATTTACATTGTTTTTAGTACTGAATATTTGTATAATTTGTATGATGAAAATGCGATAGTGTTTATTTTAGATTTTATTTTGCAAAACCTAGATGCAGTTGTTCTGCCAAACGCAAACATACAAAAAAAATACTCAGAGAGAGAGAGAGAGAGAGAGAGAGAAAAGATCGCTTAAAGTTTTGCAATTGCTTATAAAAATTATTAGTACGTATTCACGTTGAAATCAAGATAAATGAAAGGGATTTTTTTAATAATGAACTAAAACAAATGCATAAAAGAGAAATTCAATTCCTGCCTTAATGTGAAGCGTTTTCTTTCTTCGCAGAGTTTCGCTATCGTCGCCAATTAATTTTACTGTTAACTAAACAGAAATATTTGTTAAAAACTGTGGATAATGCATCCCTAACAAAGGGCTTAACATTCTTTGTTTTGGGTTAGCTTTTATCTGAGGAAATCTCGGAGGTAAATGGCATTGACTATCAAATCATTAAACTACTAACTACTACATTAACCTAAAATAATGATTTAACTATGTAAATATTGCAATATTTTTTAAAATCCCTTTATGTTTAGTACATGCACAAACGTTTTAGTATCCTCAGTTAAAATGAAAATTTTTATAAAAAACATTGTTTTTATATTATTTGTGAAAATTTAGTATCTCGGAAATACTGATACATACAATACAATACTTTGTTATGGTATTCGGCGTTCCTCGGTGTTCATAATATTGCATAACATTGTGCAAATATTATATAATATTTCTGTGCTACTGGGGTTAGGTGTGCTTTGCTAGAGTCCGTGAAGGCTAGTCCATTACATCCTAACAACACGGAGATTTTCGTGGCTTTCTTCCTCATCCATTTTCATTTACTCCATAGCGAGCCGTCCGTTTCGCCAAATGCAATTAATTCTTCTTTCCTTTCAGCTCCCTCCCCCGTCAAGAATGATTTTTGACAGGTAATGATGAGAAGGCGATATTATTTTACTGCGATCGGAGTGGAAAATGATGAGAATGGACCTTATGCACCGTTTGGGTTCGAGAGTATAGAAAAACAGCTGTGGAGGAATAAACAAAACGATCGGCCTATAAGCGACTCAGAAATAAAAGCAGTTCTGAGTCAGCTGTTTAAAACTGTCCAATGGCTGCCTCCGGCAGATCACGTGTCGGAGGATGTGACGTCACATGCATAAGGTCCATTGTGATTCATTGGAAAGGGGGCTTCCAAACTACGAACTGTGACAGATGTTAGCTTCCGTGCTTGATTGCAATATTTGTGGTTAACTTAACTGATAGTAAGATCTCTTTCAAAAATATTTTTCGCTGCAGGTGCCATCTGTTGGCAGTATATAGAACTAAAAACACAAAGTTTTGCAGAAAGTATAATGAAGAGAAATGCAATTTTTTATTTAATTTTTTTTCAAAACACTTTATGTGCATTTAATGACTCTGAAAATTAAGTGTAGTTCAAAAAACAGTTATTTGGAAGAGATATTTAAAATTAACAATAACAAAAATATTTGTTAAAAACTGTGGATAATGCATCCCTAACAAAGGGCTTAACATTTTCTGTTTTGGGTTAGCTTTTATCTGAGGAAATCTCGGAGGTAAATGGCTGGATATTTTCAAGCATGCAGCTTTCGATGTGGTTAGAAATACCCCAGTTTTAACTCGAATAGTTAATTTATTGTAATGATGCTAGTTTTTGAATGTTTCTAACTTCTATACCTATGTTTACCCTGAAATTCTCTTAGGGGTCTATTCTGGTACCCCTGGTTGGGTTTGGAATTGAGTTGGGTTCCGTTGTTAACGTGCGGAACCCAACCCAACTCCCAACCAACCGGGGGTACCAGAATAGACCCCTTATATTCTGGTCCTTCGGAGCGAACTTGCAGCAGAGGATTTCAAACAACTATCACATGACTTCAATCTACCAATGAGAATCACAAGATAACTTCGCTCTATGCACCCCACAGTGTATCTGAAATAAGGATGATATTGTCAGTCTGTCTTTAACGGCAGGTAACAGTGCTGCTGATATTTGCTATCCAATTTCTCTGAAAGGCTTTACGTTGATTTTTAAGAAAATAACCACACGGTATGGCGACGCCAAACTCTTATATTCAAGACGATACAGGTAAAATTGTGTTTGTCTTCCATGCTGTGATCGGTGTATATTGTAACCGTTTTATTTGTAAAATATGCATTACTTCACTAGAACACACGTGTGAACCAACGCTTCTTAAAACATGGATGATTTTAAGCAGACTTTGTTATTTAATTTCTGTTTATAGTCTTGAAAACTTTCGTCAGTACTGTTTTTTTTCCAGCAATTATTGTGAAATTAGCAATATTCTTTCATCAAAGTTTGATACTGTTTTTATATTATTACCTAGCATTGAAGCTTAATTAATCTTTATTATGGTGCTGATGGATGTGTTAGCGTACACTCTTCTCTCTCTTTTATCATTTGATAACATGATTTTTTTTGTATCGTATCCATTTCTGTACGAATTTATAAACTGCGATGTAATATTTTACAAACTAACAAAAACTAAAAGCTTACTTACAAGTTTATGGTTTTATTATTTTTCTAACATATGCTTGTTTACTACTATCCTTTATTACTTTATTTATTTCATGAATAATAATATGATAATCTTTTGAAATTTATTCTTAAAAAATCCATTACTATAAATATTAAATACTCCTGGTGCACAGTTTATATCCATCCTACATCCTTTATTACATATATTTTCTACTGTTTGCTATATTTAATAACTTTAAGCCATCTATATCTGGCATGTTCTACTCGTTATTTTAAAGATTTTGAAAGAAAGCATGAAGTATGTCATAAGAACAATGGTATAGCTACAACGTTTATCAATTGGAATGAACTAGCAACATGCCACCTTTCCCTTGTAAGTAACATGAAGCTTATAAATCTCAAATTTAGATTTTTTCTAAATTTGAGATTTTGAGGGAAGAAAGTCATTCTATTTGTAATGTAAAATGCTGAATTTCAGTGTAATTTTTCTTTTGATATGAAATTGTTTTTCATCAATGTTGCTATTATCATACAATTGATATATTATTAATTCAATAATTTAGATGGCATAAGAAATTCATATTTATCTGACTATATAATTAAAGAAATAATTTCTTATTTCCTATTCATACAATAAGCCAACATGTTGCAAATCTATGTCAAACATGAAACGGAAGCAAGTACAGCTTCTGCATCAACATGATGATCCCCAAATCCTCATAAATTTCTTTTGCAAAATTGACTGCAGTGCTAACTAGTTTTTATCTATCAGGAGATTTAAAGAGACTTCACTTTTATTTCATATTGAAATATATATAAACCTTTTCAATTAGGTTAAACTCATCTTTTTCAGCCAGGGGTATAGGTGACAAGAATTATGTGCCGGAGATTGTGAACTGTTGAGTTCATGTGCTCCGTAAAAAGCAATCATCGCTGGTGTGTGTGTATAAACCTTTGATTCAAAGATAAACTTGTTTTATTTGTTCCCAAAAGAACCAAGTCTCATTTGCTAAGGAACTGAAGAAAGCGATTTAAATGCATTAAGTATTACAGCAGCATTGCATCTAGTAAGAGTATTTTCTTCTTTGCCAGTTAGTTGTTCTATAGGTTTTTAAATTTTTTAGTAATTTTTTTCACAATGACCATAACTCTTCTTGTACTCCGTCGAGTTTTAACAATGCACTTGACGCACTGACCAGTGACAGAATTTAAACTATCTTACCAATATGTGAAAAAAGAAATTTAAAAAAATGTAAACAAAAATTTCACCAATTCTAACCAACATAACTTGAGTTTATAGCAAAAGAAGCTGCTTGATTACTAGCCAAGATTCAAAAATGATTATTCATGCAACAAACTCTGCTTTTTCATTTATATTTTTTTTATGTTTCTGAACACCATTGTGTTTAATTGTATTGCTTGTCCTCTAAAATTTTGAATATTTATTCCATCATTTTTCATTTTTTAATATCATTTGAAACTTCATTTTATTGAAGTTTTCTCCTTGAATTCAATCAAATTAAAGACATTATAATTACTCTCTTGTATACAAAGAGAGAGGGTCATTCCAGGTCAACTCGACACACTTTATAAACCTCACCATATCGGGTTTTCATGAAATTTGGAACAGATATACTATTGATATAGACTTGGAAAAATACTAAATTTCCATGAGATATGTCAATTTGTTTTTAAATTACGGGAATGGAACTTTTCAAAAATTTGCCCAAAAACCTCAATTGAAAATGTTTTGAAATGCTCTTGGAGCTCTCCTGTTTGAATTATTGAGCTGGGATAGGTGTCACTTCACAGCATTTTTCATTCTCTTTCCAGTGGTATATGACATACTATAGGTTGATGTACAAAAATTTTTGTCAAAATTTTAATTTAAATGTTTTCAAAAAGTACATATTTTAAAATTTTCAAATTAATTCCATGGATAGTTTATATTGTTGTAAATCACCTGGCAAAATATAAATTTGGGATGATGGTGGGTTAATTGTTAAAAAAATTTAAAACTGAAGCTTATTTTTCATTAATTCCCTATTTTGAGCTGAATAATACAAGAAAGCTAATATTTACACTTTCGTGAAAATAAATATGAACACTAACCTAAAGAAAGAGTACCTTAATGAGTCTAAAGTAAAGCTTTTCATTTAGTAGGTTATGTTTATCATTTTAAATTTGAAAAAGCCATATTTGTTTTGTATACATCACTTTCAAGTAGAACATAACTTCTTCCTGTGGGAGTCGTAGGGTTCACTTTTGTCAGAACGTCCACTACAGACACCCACAGAACATCAGTGCTTCTTGGATATGAAAATGATGTAGGTGGTCCAGATGTGGATGAAGAAAATTTATTCTTTTTTACATCAAGTTCATTTTTCTGTAAAGCATAGCCAAACCACCAGTTTACTTCATAGACAGTGGTGATGTAGCCCGATATGTCTTCTAAGTTTATCTGGAGATTTTGACATTTCCTTTTCTTAACTCTGGAAATCATCTGAAAAGTATTTCACCAATAATGTTGTAGTTTTGTGAATGAACGCATGGTATTGCCGTGTTGCTTGGATAGCCACTGCTTGATTAAAGCGACTTTTCAAGAACAATTCTGATTCAGAATATTCCTCTTGGGTTAAGTAGGCAAAAGCTACCCTGGAAATGTTTTCTACAAATAACTCAAAATGTTGTCATGGGGTTTGAATTTGATTTTCATATGGCCTTTGCAAGCTTGCTCGAGCTGCTAGCCTCTTTATTGGACCCCCTATTCCATCGCAAAACCCTTTTCCATGTGCTGTGGCTGAAAAGTGCCACTTTCCTTTTGCTTTAAAACCTTCCTCATGAAAGCAGGTGTTCAGAAAGATTTTGTTATTTTTGTATTGGGCGGCAAACCCGTCTGAAAAATAAAAAATCTTTAGAAGTTTTTGAAATTTGGATTTCAGAAAGGATATATATATATATTTAAAGGTGTAAACAGCAAATGAGCTGTGGTTTAGGCAATCAGAAACAACTACATAAGTAACATGTTCAACTATGCTTTCCTGTTTGAAAGATATTACAAAAGGATGGATTGTGAGCTGTTGGCTTGTCCAGTGAAGGCTCTGTGCTTCATCTTGTAGCATTATGCTATAATTTTCAAAAAAATCACAGGTGACAACAAACTGATTCTTTGAAATTTTCTTTTCTGTAGTTAAAGAATGCTCCCTGTTGTTTAGCAATGAAGCCATGCCAAACCAAAGAGGACAACTTGATGCAGAATAAATTGATAAATTCTTCTGTGAAATCCACTGGTGGAATTGAACTTGCTCAATCTAATTTTCAGCAAAGGTTTCTTGCAAATTGTACATATCTCATTTTTATCTGGACAGTGAACACAATTCCCAATGTTGCAATCGATTGTTGTTGGGTTAAAAAATACTAGCTAGGCATTTTTAATATAGCTAAATTTTGCTAGGCATTGCTTGTAATTTTTTATGTTGCCATTTGTTACAGTATTCAGCTTAGCATTTTCTATCATCAATTTGACATTTTGGTGAGTTGTGCATAAACAGAGTGTGTGCCACTCTGGCCAGCTAAAATGCAATGTTTCCCTTTCAACTTGGCAAATTCAGAGAAACCTATTTTTATGCTAGGGAAGTAGTCCTTGAAATGTTTTTAAGCTTCTTAAGGTTACGCAAAATTAGTCTTTTTGAAATATTTTATTTACTTGTGTTTGATTCAGTAACCATCACACAATTTTTAATACCTGGCATTGCTCTTCTAACTTCATCGCTTTCATAAATGCAAAATTGTAAGATATTACTTTTGTACCAGTACTATACGAATTAGGGATGTAACGAATAGTGATTTGGCCGAATATTCGGTATTCGGCTGAATAACTGAATATTCGGTGGCCGAATACCATTTTTTAAAAACATTTCACTTATGATTATAAATGAAATATTTTTCACAATTTAAATTGGAAAAATGATTATTAAATAAAATTGATTTTTTATTATTTGTAGGTACTATTATTTTAATTATACCTATTTTATTATTTTTATGTTCTGTTCTAGGTACGTACATTCCTGCAACTCAAAGACCTGATGGCTCCTGGCGAAAAGCAAGAAGAGTAAAGGATGGATATATTCCTCAGGATGAAATGCCACTGTAATTTTATTTATTTATTCTTTTCTATTTGTGTGTTTCTAAAGTCATTTCGATAAGTTTCAGATGAAAAATCAATAATTTTTAAATTAACATTCCACTTGTGAGAATATTAATCTACCAAGCAGCCAAACCAGCATTTTCTGTCTTTCATATTCAGCTTCAAGACAGATAATTCACAATTATTTGTACATTTTCTTAAAATTTCCATTGATAAAAAACTTCTCCAACTTTCAGGTATTTCAAAAGTGCAGTTATACAGTAAAACTTATCTTGGCAGTCGCCCCTCTCGTCGGCCACTTTTATTTGGCAGAGAATTTTTGGTCCATAGACACAATGTTAAAATTTACTCTAGAACAACCACTGAAACCCCTCTGAGCATCTGGGCTAGTCACCTGCTCATCTAAAGAGAAAAGTGAACTTCGACCTCTACCAAGGGTGAAACGTTCAGGAGTTCATTTGTGCTTTTCAGGCACTGATTAAGACTGGTGAAGCTGCTGATATTGTTTGCGATTTCAGCAAAATGAAACTTTCAGCTCCACAGATTTTAGGAAAAAATAGATATTATAGCCCATTCCCCCCTCAATAACTACCGACAAAACAATTAAGGATTTATTTTTCCAATTAAAAGAAATTGAGTTAACTCTGGAAAAGCTGAAAGATCCAAGCAAGCACAAATTGTATCTTTTTTTTTTTAAATTGGAAATTTTCAAATAAGGTACTTTTTAGTGAATAGTGGTTTGGCCAAATACCCACTTGTTAAAAGCATTTCACTTCCGATTTAAATGCAATGTTTCTCGATTTTTTAATGAAATAAATTAAAGATAAATACAATCGTTTTTTATTATTTTTATATTTAAGAAAATGTTATCACCTTGATACATTTTTGTAACATTTTAAATATCTTAATTCCAATAATAAGAAATGAGAAACCCTCTTCGTTTTGGAATTGGTTAATAGAAATAAAAGTCATCATTGCAGAACATGACAATGTCGAAATTGGAAGAAAATTCAGTGCATAAATTAAAATTATTAGAATTTAGTAGTAAATTACTATTTTGATAAAGAACTTCTAACAGCTAAGATGGAGTGTCCACTTAATTGGTTAAAATAAAATGGAGAAAATTTCTGTTAGGGTGACCCAGGGTAATTCACGATCACTACATTTCTGGGGTAAATAATAATCACCTAATTTTTATTTAAAAAGAATAATTTTTTTATGAAATTTGAGATATGGCCAGGAGTCCTTGAACATTTTACTTAAGTATAACTACATTTACTCAATTATAATTTGCCGTTTAGTTTATCAAATTAAGCATCTTTTGAACTGCTTACTATATTTGCCATTTCAAAGATGGGTTCCTGAATATGCACATTTTTACAAAGATCTTCCTCCCTTTCTTAATAATAAATGTTTTGTGTTGCTTTTTTTTTTTTAAGCTTTTGATTAGTTATTTCACCTTTACAGTAAATATTGAAATTAATTACAGTGAACTATATCAAAATGTTACCCCCTACAGATGGGGTAATTCCTGATCATTGTCATTTCTTGTCATAGATATCATCAGAAATAGCTAATAAATATAATTTTAGCACTTTTAATTGTTGCCACTAGGGATTTTTTTCTAACTGTAAGCAAAAAAAAAAAAGTGTTCTGATTTGCATCATTTCCAATTTGTCTTAACTTGCTTGTATATTGATTCTATGTTTTCAGAATTTTTTAAATGATAATTTTTAATTTTATTAAATTAGCCTGATAAATATGGTGAGAAACTATAAACCTAAAAAAGATATTAAGTTTCTAGAACTCAAAATTAATGAATTTGTTCTAAAGATTGAAAATGAAAGTTTCAGTGCAAGAGCTGCTACTAATAGCTGTTGAAATTCTGTTCTCAACTTTACACTCTCACTTGATGAAGTTAAAGAATCCATCACAGTAGTAAAACATTTGGGAGCTGTTTCCTATATTCCTGCAGAACATGAGAATGAGTTGGCTGCTTGCCTAAAGAGTGTGGCAAGATGGGGAATAGAAAGAAATTAAAATAATTGTTTCTGATTTTGTAATTAAAAATAAAGAAGGTACAAATATGAATTAGGTGTACACTTACAAAAATATTGTCACTTCAAAGATTATATGCCTGGGTAAGATTGGATGAGTTTATTTACGCATAATTTACGGCAAAAAAGCCCATTATTCTCAAAAGATCCCAAACGTGAAAAAATAAATTTCAAATATATTTTTTATGGTTCTATATCCTTAAATGGAACTAACCCATTCACTGTTGATTATGCAGCAATAAACAGTGCATATAATTATTAAAAAATTTTGCAATGATTTTTGGAAAACTTAGTGTTAAATTTTGTTGCTTTTTTCAAATAAATCATCTTATCAGCTGCTTAACTATGTTTTGTTGGTTTATTTATTTGATCTAATGTATTATTTGTTAATTACTGTTGTGTAACCATTTTAAAAATGCCTCTTCACTAAAAAAAAAAACTCGGTGATCAGGAATTACCCCGATCCAGGGGCAATTCCTGATCACTGAAAATTTGAAACATTTTAAATTCTATTTTAATTTTCAAAGAAAAGAAGGCTGCATAGAACTTATCTCATAACTTTCACCCAAAAATTAAAATTCTACCTCGAATAGTTTTGTCACAAAATGGATGTTTGCATTTTTTGATCAGGAATTGCCCCAGGTCACCCTATTATCAAATTTAGCAAGAAAATATTTTTCAGCTCTTGCAAGCACAGCATATTGTGAGTGTTTATTTTCTGAAGCTGATAGTATATATGAAACCAAGTGAAACAGGCTTCTTTCTGGAAAATGCCAAAAAAATATTGTTCTTGCATCATAATTTCAGGCTTTACAGTGATATATGACATTGTTAAATGCACTTGGGTACTATGCAAAATATTAAGTAAAACAATCAATTTTAAGTTAATTAAAATTGAGTAAATATTAGGAAGTGGGGTTCTTTTGGGTGTTTTTTGGATAATGGACTGAAATGTAATTCTGTGCAATATTTTTTGTTAAATATATTTAAAAAATTACTAATTTGAATTTATTTGGCTGAATATCCATTTAATATTCGGCCAGACAGAATATTCGTTACACCCCTAATACTTTTTTCTTAAGATGATTCTTAAAATTTTCGTTACCAAAAATAACAAATTAGGGCTTGTTTAAATACATATTTTGTACTTCCAAACATGAATCCCCTTTAGTGCAGATAATTTTAGTTGGAATCAAGGGTGACTGATGTAGAGAAGTTTCACTGTACAAAATATTTTGGTTGAAATCTATATGTTGGAGCATCACCTCTTCATCAAAAGATGCCATAAAACTATATGGCTGATAATGTAAACACAAAGTGAAGTGGTCACTGTTGAAGATAACTGTTCTATAAATCAGATTTCACATTCAGCAGAGAATTTATTTTTGGTTTTGGTTGCATTGTCTCCTTTCAAGTCTTAAATAACAAATTTCTGTGATCTAATTGAGACGAGTTTTATATTGGAGAATATCTTTAGAGCCTGTGATGCCTTTGGTGTTTGAAATTTGCACCGGGAAAAAATATTTTAGCTTTAAATAAAACATTCTATGGCTCTGTAAGCCATGGGAGCAGGAGCCAGTTAGCTTCGTCAGCTCATTGAATATATCAAATCTGCATTTTTGAATTACTCGGATATGAAGTAGGATAAATTGCTCATACAATGCCTGCAACAGGGAGACATTTTAAACTTTAAAAAATATCCTAAGTCTTTGCTAGAAGATGGACTTCGAAGCTTCACTAGCACATTCAAAGTAAGGATTCTGAAAAAATTAGAAGATAACAATTATGGCATTGAAATTTTAAAAAAGCCTCCCCCAGACTCCGAAACACAAAAAAATATTAGCTACTAGTGACATTATCTTCTAAATTCATCAATTCATTAAACAAAAAATTGTTCTACTTGCATCTCATCCATTTCCTAAAGATTAAAGAAAATTCTTCTAATCATATTAAGACTGAAAACAAATGACTTCGAAAAGTTTGAGCAAATAATTTTTATTAAAATTTGAAGCCATTAAAATTATTTAGATGTGAGGGAAATGAATGAATAAATCAAAATTATTTTTTAAAATGTCTCTTATTTATTTTTATTATTTCAAATTATCGGGTTTTTAAAATTATTTAATCATTTTTAGTTTTGTGAAAATTTGTATAGTATTTATACAACAAAAAAACATTGGCAATTATATCAACAATGAAGCCAAAGATTCACTATTTTTTGGCTTCAACGTTTGTTTTGTCATGTTGGCGAGAAACTGAAGGACTTCAAACTTCTAGATCCCAACCTATATTTCATTCACAAAAGCTGTTTAAACAGAGATAGTTCTTGAAAAAACAATTTAAAGTATTGCCAAAAAATTTGCTGCAAAAGGTATTGTGCATTACTTATTCTAAAGATTAATGAAATTTAAGTTTTTGCCTTGCACCATTTCTGGTTTTAACGGCTCTCTGTAAAATATCATGTATACAAATATATCATATATACAAGATGTTGTAATAAGTTAACACATCAAAAAGCAGAATTTATATGCTTTAAAAATTTAATGTTGAAAGTTTTTAGATTAAAATGGGTGATCCTTTAGAGTTTTAATCTCTGCAATTAATGTATTTGTATATACAGTTTTATCTCAGAAATAATACAATTTCTTCCCACTAAATTAATTTTTTAAATTATAGAAAATTATTACTTGAGAAATATGGAGAACTAGATAAAATGATTTTTGTAAATTGCAAATTATATCAAGAAATAATACAAAAATGTGTACTTATGCCAATTGCCTTTACAATCTAAATTAATGATGTGCTTTTTGAAGATGTTAGGTGTGTACATCAATCCCAGTTAATGAATATGCCATGCCGCTGTTCCAAATCTGGTTATGCAATTTGATTTCTAATAAACTGTGGGGATTTAGAAAGAAATTATAATCATGTATCCATTCATCATGAAAATTTCATATAGTGCAAATTTAGATTTTGATCACAAAAAAGGTTGTGAATTTCCATTCATAGTCCTATTTTCTTTTTCAACTGAGACAATTCAGCACAGAATTCAAAGCTTGGGGAAAATTTATCATGGCTTTCACGACAAAATAACTGTATAAGAAATGTCAAATTTATGAAAAACGTCAGTATTTTAAGGCATAGATCTCTTATGGATAACAAAATATTATATATTAACTTATTTCTTTGTCATGATCTTTGTTAAAATTTTGTTTTCCATGTATTGATTTTCTTTACATAAGTTAATGAGAGATAGTTTGGACATGTGTTAATAGATGTCTGCAGAATATATTCACTTTTTTGCTATATGAATTGTCTAGAGTGAGCTATTGATGACTATTTGTGTCTTCTGGAGCTTGCATCTAGTTTGTCTGTATTGATGAATGTGTTAAGCATATTTTACTCTAAAGAGCAATAAATCGTAGCATTTGTAAATATGAATGTGAAACATTAAAAAAATGTTACAAATTTAAGGGCTTGTGAGCAAATAGCTTAGTGTTGCATACTTTCTATTTATGAACAACATATTTTCTATCAAATTTTTGATAAATTAAAAAGTGTTTTTATGGCATTTTATTTAAATGAATAAGAATTATATTTTAAATATTGGTAATTATTACATTGATGGTTTAGATAGTTTCCTTGGTCAAAACATTGATAATACCTTTACTGACCTAAAAAGTTAAATGATTTGATTAAGAACTTTTTTCTTTATTGACCTAAAAAGTTTATTGAATTCATTAAAGAATCATTTATTGTATAAAGAAATTTATCCTAATGGATTGTGTTTTCCTTTTTTTAAGGTATGAAAGCAAAGGAAAGCAGTGGGCTAAAAATCGACCCACTTTGCCTATTGGTCTGGATCCATCTTATGCAATTCCTGATAGTAGTTCAAAAAGTAATGTGAAAAATAAAATACCTGGACTGACAGAAACTAACAAAAGTGAACCTACTACAAAATCAAACAAAAAGAAGAAGAAAAAGAGTGGAAATTCCGAAACCAATGTCAGCAATCAAATGGCCAATCTAGACATTTCTTCTAAACCTGCTGATGAAAGCAGGACTGAACCTTCAACTAATTCCACAGCAAAGTCATCACAACCAGTAGCTACGGATCCTGCAAAACGAATCAGAAATCTTAAAAAGAAATTAAGAGACATAAATGCTCTGAAACAGAAAATTGATTCTGGGGAACTTAAGAATCCTGAAAAAGACCAGTTGGACAAAATTGCTCGGAAAGAAGAAATTGAAACAGAAATAGAAGAATTGGAGTTGGACTTAGCAGATGTTTAGAAGGAACTAATCATATTTTTTAGGACCCCAAAGTGTTTTTTGCTATACTTGTTATACCTAAAATTATATCATCTATGCTGTTTTCACTATCAAATATTTCTTGTTCTTCAAATGTCTTCATTCTCACTTTAAATTCATATAATGTGTCATTTTCAGAAGTGATTCGATTCTCTCTACCAAGACAGTGTTTCAGAGTTATATATTTGTTTTAATATCTAAGATATTAAAACTTGTTTTTAAAAATGGAAAGATTTCCTTTTATTTTTATGTATAGATAATAATTTAGTTGTTATTGTTAAATTGTGCAATTCAGTTTTATGAAATACCTTGCTATATTATGAAATAATGTATGAAATCAGGTAAAGCATGTAAATTAATAATTACACACATTAACTTATTATTCATAAATTAACAAATATATGATCAACAGTTAGAATGTAAAATGAAAACAATTATTTTTATGGTTATAGGCTTTCACTTTATTATTTGCAGGTAAGCAAACAACTCTTCTCTTTCACATGACAGTAAAGATTCAAAGTTTCTTTCTTTTCTTCTCTTACATCATTAAAAGACTTCATTGTTTAAGTCAGCTTAGTATCTTAATTATTTTGTATTTTTTAAAAAATTGATTAACTTAACTAGTGTCACGTCTAGACAGTATGGGGCATCCTGAAAACGTTTAAGGTAGGGTTCTTAGAAAATTAAATTCACTATCCCTAATTATAGAAGTACTTAATTTCTTGAAATACTAAATCATTCTTTTTAAAACTGTTAAAGGATCTTCTAATTTAGAAGGAATAATGAAATAATTCAGTTTTTATTTTCAATTGACACAGCATTTTTGATTTATATAAATTGGCAGTATTTTACAACTTAAAATTATGTACGCTGAGCTTTCATTTTTGCAGAAGTATCTATTACTTCCTCAAGGTTCAGTTGACAGTATTACTGGATTATAGGCAACCTCTTGTCCTATGGGATTTCTAAAGTAGGATTTCATGAATTTATCTACTAGGTACTATCTTTTGATTATACATCAGTCGAAATTTTTACCAAATACTGACTATAGGTATATCAGTAGAGAGCTATAATTTAATTTTTTATTATTAGACATGGGACTGGTTTTATTCATACATTTATTTTTCAGTCCTATAGAATAGGACAGTAACAGTGTCTATGCAGGAGATAGGGGCAAGAAAACTATAGTTTTCTTATTTTAAAATGTTATTAATTTTAACCATGGGAACCTGGTACGAGTTGAATTATATTTTTATGTTTATTTTCTCGAATATAGAGTTCACCATTCTCATTATATTAATCTAAATTAAGTAGATGCTAGAAGTCAGGTTTTCATAACAATATGAGATGTAATTTGGCAACTGGACAAAACACTTCTGCCTGCTGATTTGTCACCAGAGTCATAATTCCCAAGGGGAGGGCAGAGGAAGGCCGGATTTCAAGTCATAACATGCAGGGATGCCACAGTATCTATTGATTTCTCAGTCAAAAGTCAGGTATCACTTTCATATAGTTGTCTTGCTTAGGAATTTCTTTTTATGAATTGGGAGCCTGCCTGTGTGTGTAGAGGGGGGCACAAGGCAGTACTTTGCCTCCAGGCCAGCTCAGCTCAGCTCTCAATGGCCCTATGTTTATATATTTGTAACATCTTGAGTTGGGGTCCCCTAAGACCATAGGTCCTTGACAGTTTTGTCAGTCCTGTCACCCTTTAGTTATAGCATTGAACTTAACAAAAACTGGATTTTTATTTTATGCTTTAATAGAATGTTATTCAATAAAATAATGAGTTAAACAAGAGAAATAAGTTTATTTTTACCCTTTAAATGACTTCATCCATTATTTTACTAAAGAGTTTGGTATTTTATGAAATACTGGATTTATACCCTAACTGTAAAATATAAGAGTATGAAGAGAATTATATTTAAAGAAATTGCACAGTAAAAGTTAAAATTCAGAGCACAAAAATATATAGTAATTATATTATCTCATGTTTGAGTAGCAATTATATTATCGTGTTTAAATATGTAAAAATTGCATCCCCATTTTTTTTTTAATAATCTTTTATGATCTTGGCTACTGCATGTATTGTAGGGTTTGAAATTTTTCATAAGATTTTCTGTATTGTTGTGCCATTTTTTGTTTTCCAGAGAATATTTTACTTTCCAATTGTCCTAAACTTGAAAAGTAATAAAAAAAAAAATTGGAAAACACTTCTTGGTATTTATTCCTTTAAAATAAAACACCTTTATGTTTTAGAATATTAAATCTTTTCTTATAAATAAGCATCAAATGAGCAATAGTATGCAGTTGAAATTGTTTTAAAAAATAGTATTTGAATAGATTATTTCAAATGTAGTCTTTGAACAAAGTACTGCAATGCAGAATTAATTATATTTATTAGAACAGAATGAAGTATTATTAGAGTAAGTAAAGCTTTAAAAGAATATTTTTGCATATTTAACCTAAGCTGTTTTAAAATGGTGTTTATTCAATTAAAAAAATCCTACTTTTTTAGGAAATTAATTTCTGAAATGGTATAATTTGTAACTTAACCCTCTGAGCGGCGCAAACGTCTTTTTACGTTTATTATGTTCAGTTCAAAAGCAGATACATGGTTTCCGCGCACCTGGAAAGTCAGGTATAGTCATGAGAAGTCATGAATTTGGATAATGGTTTAATTTTGTCATGAAAAGTCATGATTTTCAGAAAAAATTGAGTAAAAGTCATGAAAAACTATAGGCTGTCATGGATTCGTTAGGCTTTAATCTCCTAATAATAAGTTTAAGAAATTTATATTATTTATTTAAGGATTCTCCAACTAGAAGAGCAGATTTTACTAGAATTACAGATTGTTCTATTTTTCCGAAAAAATTTTGTGCTGTTCGATGGCTGGAAAACAGTGATTGCATAGCAAGAGCCATTGAAATAGTCGAGCCAGTCACGAAGTATCTATCGCAATTAAAACATACTGATAGTAAACTTAAGGCCTCTTTGAAAACGTCTATGAAAGATCCTTTCATAAAATGCAATCTTGCTTTCGTTAGGTCATTGTCACTACAATGTGAAACTTTTTTGACAAATTTTCAAAGTGAAAAAGTGTGTGTGCCCTACTTGTATGCAGAATTGTCTCAGCTGTTAGTAGGGATCATAAAAAAATTTGTCAAGCCAGAAAAAGTTGTTGAGGGCTCAGCATTGTTGAAACTTGACCTCAACTCTGAAGATAGTCTGTTGGAAGCTAAGAACATAGACATTGGCTTGGGAGCTAAAAAATACTTGAAAGAGTTAAAAATAGCTGACAAGACAAAGCTCTTTTTTTTCTGGACTGTCAGAAAATTTTGCAGAATTTGGCTCAAAAAATCATTGATAAATAATTATTGATAAACTTGTTAGAGGTTTATCCAGCTTGCATCCTTCTGTTATGTGGAATGATTCAAATATTGGGTTAACTCGGTTTAACATAGTTCTTGAAGTACTACATAATGCAAACCAAATCACCGAGACAGTGCCAGAAAGAGGAAAAGACCAATTTATATCCTTTTGCTCTGTTGTCAAAAGAAAGACATCAGGATGAGTTTGAAAATTTTTTGTCTGAGGAGTGCACTCTAGAGCTCGATAACTTTTACTATGGATTATTGCCAAAGGAAAAATAATGGGAAGATCTGTGGCAGGTTGTAAAATTATGCTTTATATTCTCCCATGGAAATGCTTCAGTTGAAAGGGGCTTCTCTTTCAATAAAACAATGCTAGTTGAAAACTTGAAAAAGCAAAGTTTGATTAGTCAAAGACGAGCATATATGATGGAATTAAATCTCTTGGGGGAGTTGAAAATGTCTCTATTACTAAAAGAATATTGTTAGCTGTTCATGGTACGAACATTGGTGTAGAGTGGATTTAGTGAGGAAGAGAGAATATTTAGATAAAAAAGCATCAAAGACACAAGAAAAGAGAAAATTAGAAAATTAATTGCAGCAGTTGTATAATCAGAAAAAGAAAATCCGATTGGACAGAGAGAAGGAAGAAACTGAATTTGAAGAAAAAATTCAAATTTTGGAGGAAAAGAGAAAATCCGTACTGTGACGATTCAAATTAAGTTTAAATATAAGAACTTTATATTGAGAACTTATAATATTTTTTTGAGATTAATAGAGAAATTTAAATAATCATTATTGTGATACATTAAATATTTTTGGAAAATCATCACAGTTGCATTATTTACTGCTAATTTTACTTTCTTATCATTTGGCTAAAGTTAATGAATTCAAATTGAATTAGAAAAATTTTGGTTTCATTTACAAAATTGCTATATGATTAAGCTTAGATTAGATATAGAAATACAATAATTTATTTCTATGTACACGAGTTTGTAAACATTTATAAGTACTTTTTCTATCCCAAAATTCCTGTATTATCTCCAAACGCATACCTTTTGTTTGCATTTACATAAGACGCTTAATTCGTATATACTTTAACTAAAGCATTTCTAAGTCATGGAAAATTATTGGCCTTAATCAGGGAAAGTCATGGAAATTCATGATTTTGTAACACTGTATTTTGGCAGATACCCTGCAGATAGCTTGTATTTGTATGCATATTTTCTTAAACAATCATGGATAAAGTATTCTTAAGATTTCAGAGATATAATTAAATATAAAAAAGATTGATTCATTTACTTTAAAAGCTAAGTTTTCTAACTTCTAGCTAAAAGTTCAAAATAATTAGGTGCTCAGAGGGTTAAATTATTTTATGTTTGTGGGTATTTCTGTGAATCTGGAAATGTGTATATGAGCACATAATTGAACTGTTATTAAAAAATGATATATTCTTCCTGCAACATACTTCATATATCAAATTTCCTTTTGAAATGTGTGCAGAAGCCAGTTAGTGTATTATTATCTATCTTGAAAACATTCAGTCAAGATCTATTTTCTTCTAAAAAGAAAGTAAATCTGATGCATCTGTACCAGTCTATTTACAAAGTTAACATTAGGAATTGTCCATACTGTAAAATGTTGCAAGGATGGTACAGCATCTGCATACCAATAATACTATGTTACATAGTGATGCATTCCTTTATAATATAAGTTTTGCTTTTTAAAAATTAATTTTGAATGCTTTCATATTTGCTCAATAAAAAAGATTTTTGACTGCATATAGGTAGGTTTTTTATGAAGAAATTTGAATTAGCAATTACTAATTAAATTTAATATCAAAATTTTCTCAATTATTATTTATTTTTTACATTCTATACTCTTATTTATAAAGATTTACACAAAGGTAGCTGAACATTTTAAAAATCATGAAGTGTGAGGATGAAATAAACTCACATCTAGGCAAATTATTATTGGATTTATTTTCCAAGAAAAATTTTATAGCATCATATTTTTAATTTATCATTAATTATCCTTCATTTTCTTTTTTCATAGCTTGGGGTTGCAAAAAAATTTTCCTCAGTGGAAAAATGCTTAACCCTCCGCATACAGTTTCCATGAATACAAAATCCATCTCCTAATACGAGCCACGTAAAAATAGTGTGCATAAGTTTATTTTCAATACGGATCCCTCTGTGTAGGCTAAAAATATTGTAATAGTCATTATTTCATGTTTTGTTTTGCCTCTAGATGGTGCTACAGGTCTGTTTTATTGTCACTTGTTCTTAATGCCCTGTAATTAAGTTAAATCCCTCTAAAAATGCCCCATATTTCAGAACTGGAATGTATCAAAATCTAGTCGTACACAGAGGGTTAAAATCCCATTATCTTTGAAACTGTGCTTTCTATAGTCTGTCTTCCCTTTAAACCATGTAATGGGGGGGGGGCGGGCCCACTTTATTACTGCATCTAAATGATATAATGACTGCAGAAGGAAAGCAGGATTGAGGGAAAATGCCATCCTTTAAGAAGTTTGTTTCGCGGAGGGAGAAAATAAAGAAATATTGTTTTACCCTGATGATTGAAAGTGCTAAAAGGCAAATAGCATTAGATTTTTGATGGATTTAAATATTACGTACAGAATTAAATAAATTTATACGCTAAAAAGTTGGTAGGTGCTGCAGTTCTGTAATGTCTGTTCATGATCCAACCCAGTCTATAAAGTAAAATGCTGGCTCAGCTTGATCTTAAACATATTGCATTTTTGCTGTTATTATATCATTTAAAGTAGTCGACTTTGAGACAGCATTTGTTTTATATGAGGAGTTTTACTTGATTCCAATATTTCACCTCTTCATCAGAAGTAGGTTAAATTTAGTCATATTAACATTTTTCTACAATATATTCAAAATGTAGTCATTGCTGTGAATTTTGGTAAAAATTATGACTTATTGTAAATTATATTTATTTTCATGCAGTCGGGCAATATGCAGAGGTGGCCCAAGGTAACTTTATCAACCAGGCAAGGCAACAATATGGCACCCCACCAGAACCAACATTTTTTTTTAATTCTATAATGCCTATATTCTGAATGTCAAACAAACTTTTACTTAGATATCATGTTTTGCCTGCAAATATGACTTAATAATATAATGGTAAGAATTTTTTTTTTTAACTTCAGATATATTTAAGATTATATAGTGGTCTTAATCAAACTAATGTATTCAGAAAATTTATTTTTAAAATATATGACTTTATTTTAACACAGTATTATAAATTCTGCTTAAAAACTTGCTTTCCTTTTTTTTTATCTGCAAAACCTTTCATTATCTCCTCAATTTCAATGTTCTGCAAGAAGTCTTGTTCATTTGGCATGGTTGCAATGACAACTAGTCGCTCCTGAGACATGGAGGATCTCGGAAATATTTAAATATGTTTCAGCTTACAAAAACTCCTCTCGCAAGTAGCAACAGTTACTGGCAATCAAAAAATTCATCCGAGCCACTGGTATTATTCGGTATGAGGGGAGAGGGCAGAATCACAGTGACAATGTCCCAGAATGGCATAGGTTTCCTGCAGAAAGATTTTCATTTTGGAAACAAATTATATTTTGGAGAGAATTGACATATTCATGTAAAAGGTGGCGAGATCGTTCCGCAGAATGGAATGCAGATGATATAAGAACAAATGATAAGGGAACTTTTATTAAAATAAATGGACCACCTTCTGGTTATAAAAATACTAAAAAGTGTTTAAAAGCAGCATTAAATATGTATGGAATGTATTAATGTATGGAACAAATTATTCTATACATTTTACAAACTTTCATGGAAACAAAAAGCTAGAAAAATTTTTACCTCTAAAGCTGTGAATAATGGAACTGAATGTTAACCTTGCTTCAAAATGATTAATGGTACAGTTTGCTAGTACAAAATAAAAGCAGTGTATTATTAACTTGCATCATATTTAAGATTAATATTGTGTTATAATGGTTTTTGTGTGTGTTTATATGTGTTTTATTTAAACACTAAATAAAGCTAAATTTGTTAAACTATATATTTTACTTTATTTATGAATTACTCTTAGATTTGTCCATTTGTAAATTCTTGCTTCACGGAACATTCTCGCAGAAAGATTTTGGTATTAATGAAGTTTGCCGCAGAAAGCATAATTTTCTGCTACAGAAGAGGGGGGGGGGAGCACCAATATCAAAGAGAAATTAGTTGCCTATATACTGGGGTAACGTTGATCTCATGCCTATTAAACCATTCTTCACTCTCTCGCTTTAGCACCACAAGCAGTTGCCCGGGTCTCAAGCCACCACTGTCTATATGGAGCCCCGTCGATCCTTGCTGACTAAACCCTTTGGGTGAGTCGTTCAGCGTGGATTATGTATGTATGTCTATATGGAGGAGAGATATTTGAAGAATTTTCCCAAACATATTGTAAATTTTGGGGTGTGGTACAGGATGAATGTGAAATAGTTTTTGCTTTTTATAATTGTTTATAATTTTTAATAAGAATTAGACAGAAGAAATCTAATGCACAGGGTGCGTAGCATCATGAAAAGTACTTAAACTTGAAAACCATTTTTAAGCACCTTAAAAGTGCTTAATTTTGAAAAAAAGGTCTTTAAAAAGTGCTTAATTTTCTCAAGAAGTGCAAAGAAAACCTTTTTTTGTTTCCCCAGACGTTGAATACGATAAATCAAAAGCATAGTAATAAAGCTTTGTTTACCGGATATATCGAGAAAGAAAACCAACGAAGGGGAAAGAATCCAGGGGTGTCCAACACACATTAAAATAACGCTAATAGTCCAATGAAAGCCCAAAATGGGTGTGAAAAAACATTTAAATCGTATAGTTTTGAAAATTGGTACGCGTGTTCTTGAGGGGCTTATGATGAACATACTAAAAGGCCCTGGTCCTGGGAGGTGAGCTCGCGGCGCCATCTTTAATTTCATCATTTTTCAGTTTTTCTTGAATATCTCGGGAAAACTATTCAGTTTTCAAATCACAATTGATTTAACAAATTAAAGAGCATGAGATTCCCTGCAAATGCATGCTTTTATTTTTTTTCTAGTTTTAATAATTTCCAAGATAATGGGTCTCAAAGTTTGCCGCCATCTTTGATTTCATGCCTCTTTTTTTAGTTCTTTTTGTTTATATCTCGAAAGCCTTTCAAGTACATGTAACACAACAAATTAATGATGGTAAAATTCCCTACAAATGCATGCTTTTTTTCCTTCTAGTTTTAATAGGTTCCGAGATATTTAAGAAAAACTAAAAAAGGGGGAATGAAATCCTAGATGGTAGAAAACTTTGAAGCCCATTATCTCAGAAACTATTAAAGCTAGAACAAAAATAAAAGCACACATTTATAGGTAATTTTATGTTCTTTAATTTGTTGTATCACGTGTGATTTGAAAATTAAGTAGCTTTTAAGGTATTCTAGAAAAAAGAAAGTAGATAAAAGGCGGCAAACTTTGAAACCCATTAACCTTGGGAATTATTAAAGATATAACAAACATAAAGGCATGTATTTGTAGGGAATGTTATGCCCTTTAATTTGCTGATTACATTAAATTTGTAAATTGAATGGCTTTCGAGATATTGAAAGAAAAAAAAAGAAGAGGCATGAAATCCAAGATGGTGGCAAACTTGAGACCCATTATCTCGGAAATTATTAAAACTAGAAAAAAAAATAAAAGCATTTATTTGTAGGGAATTTCATACTCTTTAATTTGTAAAATCAATTATAATTTGAAAACTGAATAGTTTTCAAGATATTCAAGAAAAACTAAATGAAATAATAAATAGGATGAAATCCAAGATGGCGGTGCAAGCTCCCCCATCAGGACCGGGGACTTTAGTAAGTTCATCAGAAGCCCCTCACGGAACATGTGCACCAATTTTCAAAACTATATGATTTAATGTTTTTTTCAAACCCTTCGTTGACTGGACTATTAATGAACTTTTCCCCCTGCTCCCTCTTTCTTCAACAATGGGCACCACCATATATTGAAGTACTGGAGTGGTTATCACGAAGTGGAAAATTAACTGGTAATCCAATTTAAAAGGTAACATGTTAATTTTAAGAAATGTTGAAGAAGGTCACAGATTTTTTTGTTAATCTTATAGAAACTGATTTAATTTTTGGTAATGACAGTTTACATTATCATTTTTATTTTTTTGTCAAACCAAAAAGGCATCCTTTATTTTACAATAGAAGACGCCGTGCAAATACAGAAATAAATATTAAAATTTAAAAAATTAATATTTAAAAATATATATATTTAAATTTTCCTATAAAAACTATGTATTATTATAAAACATCTTATGCTGAGAAAATACGTGGATCTACATATGCATGCATGTGCAAAGGTGCTCAAGTTTTTTGGCTAAGGTGCTTAATTTTTGTAGCAATTTTTTGCAATGTACCCTGATGCAGAAATTAACTCCAAAACAACAGGCATTTCCAGCAATAAAAGCTACTTTTAACAGCATTACTTGTGCTCACAATCAGGTTAAGGTAAATCTCTCCAAGTCTGTTGAAGCTTGATCGTCTGCTGCTCAAATCAAAATTGTAATAATCCCAAATCTGACTTTTCCATACTAAGTATGGCATTCAATTCTACAACAGACATTATCCGAGAGGCTTTCCAATCTATGTTTCACATTTTTAAACATATTTACAGAAGTTTAAGCAAACTACTTTAAAATATATAAAATTTATTTCAAAGGAAGTTCACTTCATTAAATTTTTTAAATGTTCAGAGGCTGTTTCAATTTCTTTAGGATTGGGCAAAAAAAAAAAGTAGGTGAATTGTTTCACCATTCAACAACTTTACTAATAACAAAAGAAATGCAAAAGAAAATAGTTCAGTAATGGAGTTACCTGCCAGTAAAGTGCTAACCAAATGGAATTCTTGAGAGGGTAATAGGACCATTGCGCAAGAACATATTTGAAAAAACAAACGAAGCAAAATAAGTATTTTGAAAATTTTGCAAAGAAATAACTTTCCCTCTTAAATGTCATTTTTTATATTTTATTTAAGTTCAGTATCATTCTTTTATATGTGCAACTTTCTCATCTGACCACTGAAAAAAAATATAAATGTTGCAGAGAATCATTTTCTGGAATCGTAAAATAACCAGGGAAACCAAAAGGATCTAACCTATCCAGAAGCATCACTGAACAACTTACGTTGATGATTCTTTAATGAAATAGGATGGTTAGAGGTTAGAATTCTTAGTAGAATACAATGTAAAGCAAGTTCTTCTACCTATTATTCATGTTTTCCTTTGATGGGCTGAAATTTACACACTCACGGAGTGAAATTCCTGCAGAAATACTTTGGTGACAAAAGATAAAATAACCATCAGGTTACCAGAGTAAAATGCAAGCTAAAGAAAATTGTTTGATCCGCGAGATCAGTAATGCAATGAAAGACAAAGTTATGCCTTTTACTTTCATATCAGAGCTCCTATCTTACCTTTGAAATCTGTCAAAATAAGGGACAAACATAATCACATTCCTCCGAAGCTTTATATAATGCATGAAACCTGGACATTAATCCATTAAATGCCCAGAATCCTCATCGGAGGAGAGCTATATTTCCGTTTCCATGGCTAAACTAATCGTATTCTATTGTATCTTTTTAAATGACATATACCAACAGTTAGCCAGATTTTGAAGCCAAAGAAAGTGTCATTATTTTGAATGTTTTTGTTTTTTCCTTCAATATATTTTCAAGTTAATGCAAGAAATTCAGAAATAATCTTTATTTTTTGGTATTTTGCTTATGTTTTAAAAACCTGTTAGTATTTATTTATAAAAAAATTTGAAAATTATTTTCAATTATTTTTTTTCCCTCTAAAATATAAAAAAAACAAAAAACCCCAATTTTTTTCTCGGAATTTTACTTCACAAATATTTTAATTTTGGTGTTTCAAACATAATTGGTAAGACTTAAGAACAGTGTGCGGTTTCTCGCCAAACTTTGAAATCGCGCCAACCATCCAAAAAGTCGCCAAATATCCGACATCTTGGATGGTTTCAAGATGGCGGCGATTCTAATGATAGTCATAGCAAAGAATGTCAACAGTACATGAAATTGGAAATAGTACATGAAATTGTATTAAATTTAGCATGAAATTTACCAATTTTTAAGTCAAATTTTCAGGATGAAATGATGCATTAGAAATTAATTTTGAAATTATAGAATATAATACTTCTGCATTTAGTGGGGGGGGGGCCGAGCCCCCCCCTTGGCGGCATAAGACATTTTTTATTAATTAAACCCATAAATTATAAATAACATATAATAAAACAATTGATATTTTTTAAAAAAACGAACTTGCTTATTCGACCGTATCTTGCGTATGAGGCGGATATAATTCCGTGATGCCTCGAATGAAGGAGGGGAAGAGAGACTTCATTGAGGCACCTCGATGGCTCCTCCGCCACATGTATTCTGCAAGATACGTGTTGAATTGCCCTTCAACTCTTCTTGTCCCCTGCTTTCGAAAGTCGGTTTTGATCGCATTCCAGGTACCTTCGATGCCATTGGTATGGGCACCCGTTACAGGATCTTTGAAATTCTTAGAATGGTTGACGGTGTGGTGCACATAGCCTTCCGCCGTCAAGCCATTATAAGCCCAGCAATCCGAAAGTACCCTGGTCCCAGGCTAAACGTTTTTTTTGGTGATTTCGATCAACGTCTCTGCCGTTCGATCCTCAACCACGCAAAAAAAAAAACTCCTTTTGCTCCCTCTTTCAACACCACCAAACACCCACTTACCATCCACTCGCTTACCTCTGTTATACTTCCTTTTACCAAACTTACTTTCATCTATTTCTACAATCATTCCGACACCACCAATCTTTTCTTTACTATCTTTCACAAGCCTATCCACACAAACTTCCCTGCAAAAACTTTTCCAAACAACCACAGTTGGCTCGGACACATTCATTTCATCCACAATCCAGTCATGCAGTGTTTTTTTCACCCACAAATATGTGAGGATCAAAACCTCAGATATCGTCAACCTGCTTTCGGAGAACCAACTGCCCTTTCTCACGGTCCTTTTAATATGATGCTCATTCACACCAAACTTTCAACAAACCCAGGCATAACCATCCGAACAATTATTTTCAGTCAAAACCATTTTCTCTCCACATATCGGACAAACATACTCTTTCGCGATCATATCCATACTCATACACCATGCAATCACTTCTTTCTTGCTGCCTTTCTTCAATCCATACAAAAATTCCAAGTCATACATACCAGTTTGGCTTTCGAAAGCGCGATGTTTCACGCGACAAGACATAACGGGAATTATGGAAGGACCTGGAATGAACCAAAGAGCAAAAAACCGAACGGAATTAAATTACCATCCAAAAACCAACCACACAGTTTCAACGCCTGAGGACAAAAGGAAGAGACAGCAATATTCAAATACTGGCGCTAAGTTTTAGGGTTGCCAAAAAAAGAATCCCACAAAATTTTGGAAGGTTACCACATTTGGCGAGAAATCAATTTGGCGACAAAAAAAATTCAACTTGGCAGACCGCACCTTGTTCTTAAGTCGAGCCACATAATTAAAGAGTTTTGCTGAAATGTATGCTTTAAATTAATTTCGGTATTAACAGGGTAAATTGTAATCATATACTGCATGCACAAACACATGAAAGCATATAAAGTTGAGCAAATCATTATAAATACAGATGCTCAGTATTTTTATAAGATAAATGATTTTAAGCATGCAATACACCAAAATTCTTTGCATGTATTTCATAGATACTTCAGAGCCATAAATTGAAAATATACAAGTTCACTGATAAAAGAATCATTAACCCTTTGAGACTGACTATCACATAGTCATGCCAACTGCTTGCAATATTCTTTCCCAACTGTCACAAATATGTGCCAGCTCTTGTGGCGTTTAGCTACTGACTGCTAACATAGGTGTGACACAAGCTTGGAATTTATTAGAATTTTTCATATAAATTATTATCAATTACAATAAATTATTATAAATTTGCAGCCGTCCTCAAAAGCTTAATAAAATAATGCAGTTATGCAGGAAGAGAGAACTGCAAAATAATAATTACTATTAATTTGAAATAAAACTTTTTTTTTTGTTTTGAGGAAAATGTATAATAATACAAATGAAAAGATTTTAACTATTAAAGGTAAAAAAAAAGCACTCGCATGACGCAGCATATTAAAATCTTTTATTCAAATTACAAGGAATCTACAAATGAGATTCCTTAAATAGTTAAACGAAAGAATTTCAATTTCATACAAGTTGACATTTTTAATTATGCATGTTCAGTATTACATACTAAACTTATCGAAGTATATTAATGCATCAAATATGTTAAAAGTTAACATCTTTTTAGCATTTACTTCAACAGATATGCATAAGTTAAACTTCCAATCAAACAAGTTCTTCAAATAGAATAATAAAAACTTGAAATTCTTTTATTACCAAATGATAAATCTTACTTTAGGCAACATTGATAGAAATTAAAATCCAAATAAACACATTCAAAATTTAAAGTTTACTCAGTTTTACAGTTAATAGAAAATGCAAAAGGATCCTTTAAATTATACAGCATGTCCAAAGTATAAAAGATATAAACATTTTGAAATAAAAGCTAAGCCTTGTTAGTGTTCTAGCGTCAGCAAAAATTCCTTTATTTAATCCAAAAAGATAAAAAGCTTCATCATTTTTCAGGATTTTTGCTTATATCATTCATAAAAAAAAGTTAAATAAGTTTTACAAATAAAAATTCCAAAACCATTTAAACCATAATCACAATTGCTTTCTTACAATACTACCATATACTTCATGAAAAAAATTGCCGATTCTGTTATTGCCATTTTTACTTTTTAAAAGACAAATGAAAGTAATAGATCAGTTTACTCATCCAGTTAGAAGCTCTTAAGCATTCTAAGAAATCTTTTAAAACACAACTAGATTTCTTGAGGAAATTTCCTCCACATTAAGCATAGTAAACTTGTGCAAGGAATGAGAAATTCAAGAAATTCTCTCTTCAAAAGAAAATCTGTCTGCTTTGATTTTTTAAAAAATAAAATATTTTGTACCAAAAATTTCAACAATTCTGTCACAGAGATGAACACAAAATCATTCTGTATTAAGTGATTCTTTATGCAACACAATTCATTTAATTATAAGTTTCTATAGATTGGAGGAATGGAACATTTCATTTTAAGCATAAATCCCTAAAAAGTTATTCTACATGAAATATGTTTCAACTGTAAAGATCTTTCAAAGTGAAACTTCCATTCCCTGAGGTAGCAGTTATATTTAAATAACCAAACATCTTAGTAACACAGTAATTCCAACCTTATTTCCATATTTGTATGCTATTTATTAATTTAATCTTCAATTAACCATAATTTAGGATTTATTTTTTCAACAAGAACTTGACTGATATGGAATTGCCTATAAGTAAAATTTTGTTAGACACAGTTTTGCTAAGTGAGCTTTCATTGGTCCCTTATCAACTGTTGAATCTATTTTTAATAGCTATCCAAAACAGCAAATTTGCTATTTTGTAAGTGAAAAATACATTCACAATAACTTAAGATATTTAATTTATTTCATAATATAAATAATACAGACATATCAAAAGATCATTGAAAGGGAGGGGAGGAAGCTTCTTGGTGTTCTTTCCTTTTCTTTGTATATATTATTTTAATTCATATATTGTTTCAGTTATGTTTATATACTATATTAATTTTAGTTTAGTTAACTCATAACTTATATTGTACCTATATATTATTTTAGTTATGCTATCTGTAAGAGTAAAAAAAAATTAATAATCTTAGATAAAAAAAAAATAACTGTTACAGATTTTTTCTTTCACTTTCTATGTATATAATAAAGGTAATTTTCTTTTTTTCTTTTGGAGGAGGCTAGTGCATAATTAATTACCGTTTAATTAATTGTACTGTTTCAACTGAATATGGCTGTGTTAGGATAATTCAATAATATGAAGTCTACATGAAGTCAAGCTATTAATATTCTACAATATATTTAAATGTAAAAGCTTTTTTTTTAATTTTTCTTTACAATTAAAATAAATAGACTACCTATGTGTTTGATGGAATCTTACATAAGTTATGTATTTCAATATAAGAGACATTATTCACATTTACATAAGACACATCATATTTACATGAATATTACAACAGGCTTTCTCTCTAATGAAAATTTTCTTTCCCCCATCTCTTTCTTCATTAAAGTGCTAGCGCAGAAAGAATTTCATGTTTCTTGTCCAACTAAAAAAATTTTTTAAAAAAGAAAGAAATGTTAACATCAGATTTTGAAATACTGTATGAAAGAAATAAAAAACAAAAATAATATAACCTAAAAGTAAGGATATCCTACTTCTGCAAATATAAGACCTAATAGGAACATAGGTCCTATAATAATTTCTCAGGATGAATGTAACAGAACTCTACTGTATATAACTAATATTTAATTTTAATATATCATATTTATTTTTAAAAAATTGTATCTACTATATATAAATAATAAAATTTAAAAATCTAAAAATGTTTTTACATGCCTCACTCAAAATCATCAACCAGAGAGAAACAATAGATACATCTGTCGAAGCAAACATCAATATACAGAATTATAGTAATATTAATATATTTAATTAAAGAAAAATAAATATTATTGTTGACATTAACACTTAAAATAAAAATTACAGCATAATTAAATATATGTAAATACCTAACTGGACATGTAAAAATTAGTATACATAAAAAAGTAAAACATCCCCTGAAAACAGTGGTATAACTATAAGGAGACAAGCAAGGGTAAGGATACTGTGAAGAAGGCATGTTTATGCATTAATTTAACTTTTTAAAGCAAAATATGAGGAAGGGTAGAGGAATAAAGCATAATACTTTCCTTGCTGCAAAACTACACAAAAATAAGCATTAATATGACTATCATGCAAAGATTAATATGACAATCTTATTTTTAGAGAAATACATTATAAACTTTGGATAGATGTGCACAGATACATAATCAATTACTAATGACTTGTTTACCACAGCATGGCCAAATCTGGCTCTTGGGTCATTAAATCCAATAAACCACCATCTGATGACTTTCTCCTTTCTTCATTTTTTTCTCAACATGTCATAAGATAGTTCAACATTTTTTCTTAATTAATAAAACTAATTTTTTTATTGACTTCTGGCATAGTGTACTCAGCTTACATTAAAATG
Source organism: Araneus ventricosus (assembly GCA_013235015.1). Taxonomy (NCBI): domain Eukaryota; kingdom Metazoa; phylum Arthropoda; class Arachnida; order Araneae; family Araneidae; genus Araneus; species Araneus ventricosus. The sequence continues at coordinate 12,566 of BGPR01012549.1, read as the reverse complement.
CATTGTCTGTTTAAAATTTAAGTTAAAAGGAAAATTAAAACAATGCCAATTAAATTACACCAACAATATCAACAAAGGCCATATTATTCTATAAATTATTTCTGTTGTCAATACCCCTTTTTGTAGACTGATACAAAACCTACAGTAATAAATAAGGTATCAGTGGATAGGATTTTCACTAACTTCTGACACAGCATACTCAGTTTAAGTTAAAACACTCTGTTTAAAACTTATGTTATAAAAACTTAATCATGCTTCAGCCAATTTAACCTATCTCAGGTGAAACATGCTGGAAGCTCAAGTGAAATCAACTATTTGCTTAACATACTGAAATCAAGCCTATAATCCTATATATTATTTCTGTTGCCAGGCATGCTTAGTATCTGAAATCACGCCGAGGAAAAGAACCCTTGAAAGAGTAAGTGAGAGATATCCTTCCAAATCAAGTCTTTTTAAAAGTCGCTAAATATAACAATTTTTTTATTAATTATCAAATATGATAAACAAAAAATTTAAGATTATTGCATTCTGACATCAAATATTGCGTACAAAGAATTATTGTAAATACATTCACATCAATACACTGTCTCTGCTATTTTGAGTATTTTGTATATACACTTCGGTGACTATTTAATTTCAACAATCCAACAAAACACTAAATTTTTTTTTTTTGGGGGGGGGGAGAGGTGAATGTGTAAAATTATAACACAGTTGTATCTTAATAAGTAAATAAATGCAGTATCTCAATAAACAGATATTTTTAAAGCAGGTTTTTTTCTTCATGAAATGAATAGTATGCTAAATATCTAGAATTGTATAAGGAGAAGATATTAAGAGAGCTTCAGAGCATCATTTTAACCTGTTAATACTCAGCATCCTATTTATAGTACAGTTATATTTTACTTCCGTGGCTAAACCAAATGCATTCCATTGTCTCCTTTTTTATTTGTCTATGAAGTCAAAATCTGACTAACTTTCAATTTTTTAAAATTTTCTCTGATTCATTTTTGAGGTAATGCAAGGAATTAGAATGTAATTTTTACTTTTTGATATTTTACTACATTTTAAAAATCTTTAATATTTATGTAAAACAAGTTTTTTTACAATTATTTACTACAAGGGGATTTATTCATTTTTTGTATTTTTCTAACAAAAGTTTTTAAAAAAGGAACCCCTTAAATTTTTTTTCTCGAAATTTAATTTTACTTCACAGTTAACTTAATCTTGGTATTTCAATATAATTTTATATAAATTTATTGAAATCTATGCTTTAAATTAATTTAGGCGTTAATGGGTGAAAACACATTTCAAAATACTTTTTTACTTTAAATTCAGAATAATAACAATATCTCAACAAAGGAAAAGCTAAAAACAGCTGACAATTTACAGGCAACAATATGAAACATAGAATATTTTCTTTAACAACTATTACAAGTATTTACTTCTCATGGGATATTTATTATATAGTTCTTACACTATAAAATAATGCTTTTTAAAAAGTTAAAACTTTTTTTACTTGAAAATTCTGAGTATCTATTTTTTCTTTGAAAATAAAAATCAAATGTCAAGAAGAAACATGTTATTAATCTTCCACTGCTTTTTAATTTCAGAAGCAGAAATATCCTCTATATAAAGATAATGATTTTGATTTAGAACTTATTTCAGCAATAACAAGAAACATTTTTTGTGCATATTTGGTTTCCAACATGCAGGACAATACCGAAGAAAATCTAAAATCCTTAACATACAAATTAGGCATTGCATAACATCCGAAAGTGTGAAAGCAAATTTTCAATAGCTTTCTTAGTAAAGAAAGTCTTAAGTTTTACAAAAGGATATAATCTTTTAGATATTTAATTCATGACAGATGCATTTTGTATTTTCTAGAACTTAATAACACAAGCATAGATCAGGAAGGGGGGGGGATTAAATTAATTATATGACACACACATACATTTCTGATGAAACACAATGACAAAGGTTGCTTTAACATGCTTGTAAATCAAAAATATAAAATTAAATAAAAATAATTAAAAGTTATATGAAATTTTAGATTAAAAAAATCAAATCAAAATGATCCTGCAATATAGGTGGCAATAAACACAAATTCCATCTAACACTGGTGTTACTTAAAAGTTAATATCAACAAAGTAATTATTTTTTATTTGATTTCATAAATGTTAGCCTATTTTTTTTTATAGAAACAAATATTCTGATTTTTAAAATAACTCAATTTGAACTTAAGACATAAATTAGCATAATCTTTTTTTAAAGAAAAACATAATTTTCTTAATATCCATTGCGTGCTTCTGATTAATAATTTAATAAAATTTAAAAAAGGAATGCAAACAAAAAAAAATTATGCTTTTATTTGACCACTTAAATAAATTTATGAACAATTTCAAACTTTAAAACTACAACTGGCATATTCTCGGTTTGATATAACTTTTTAAAATAATTTAATGAATTTTAAATTATACAAAATTAATTTCATAAGTGCAGTGCCACGCAGGAAAAATTGGTGATTGTGTATGCTACATTAGTAAGGAAAATACAAGAATGCACATAAATTGACAAGAAATTAATAGAATACAACACAGCCAGGTGTTTATGAAAAGTAAACAGAATAAAATATAATATCACTAATGAAATTAATACAAAAATTAAAGCTAACTTAATTTTTAGCATTACTTTTCATCAATAAGTAAACAAATGCAAATAATCTTTATTCTGAAATTATTTTCTTTTTCCACGCCAATTTTCTTTCTAAATGCCTTCAAATTTTTATTTAATACAGCTCCAATTTCAGATTAATAGCCCTTCTGAATTCTGAGTATTTTAAAGACATGCATGCAATGAAAAAGATAAGAATAAAAAATTTATTTTGGACTAAGGGGTTCTGTCGTCTGCTCACTAACCCCCCCAGAAGGAGTACATAGCAACCTTCCTAGGTTTGATATGCAAAACCTGCTCACTTCATTTACTACAATAAAAATACTGAGCATCCTAGCAAAAAAAACATTCATGGTTGATCTGAATAGATTTGTTGCCAAGCTCGCCATAATCACACCAACCGTTAAAAAGCTGACCAAAAAAGGAGAAAAGTTTCAGGATTAAAAATACCTTTTTATTCTTTTTTTAATTGTGTATTTGTAGTTAAAATAATTTCATGTTTAGAAATTATTAAAATGTTTAATTTACATGCACTCTGTTACAAAAACTGTTATTCCGAATAATTAAGGTTTTTGCCATTTCTAGAGAGCAATTTATTTTCCGTTATTTTTCAACTTCAATAACATTTATGTTTGGAAAGTGAACTCGCATGACTCAATGTTTGCTACAAATGTTGCTAAATCCTAAAGCTAAATAACACATTTTTTGGGAGCCACACAAGAGAAATATTTATATAAATAGCAAAATTACTGCGTGCATAAATATGTAATATAAATTTAGCATATTTATCTTTGTCAAATAGTTAGAATTATTACATAATTAGTTTATACTCTACTCTCTCAACACTCTGCTAAACATTTATGGTTTTGTAACTCAGTCTAACAATATGGTAAGAATTCAGAAAACCTTTTTTAAATTCTTTGTGAAATCCATACATAAGGATGCATTCTAAAATTTATAATGAATGGTTTTTTTTTTAATTTATTGAATTTAATGTAAGAAAATAAGACAGTCTGATTATTATTTGAAAAGCAGAATCGATTTAAGAAAATACTTTTAATATTGCATCCAAATAATTAGAAAACACATTAAAAATATTTTCTTAGATTTACGAAGAACTACACAATTAATTTTCTATAACATTCGAATAGTGATGTATATTGAATAAAGGAAATCATTCATAATTATACAGCATAGAAATGAAAAAAAAACTACTTATACATACACAAACACTACAGAGCACTCTATTTTTTTTAAAAAAAGCACCGATTCAAAATAATTATTTTAAATCACAGATTGATCTACTGTATTCAAGATGCATGAAAACTTTTATAATGAACAAATAAATATACATCACCTTTATAAGCATATTCTAAAGCACTTGATATAGTACTCATATCATTTTCTATACTTCTAGCCCAATTTTCAACATCACCAATTTCCTAAAATAAAATTACACAAAAATTTGAAAGGTAAAAAATGCCTATAATAGTTATTTGGTGATAGAATTTTTATCTTTTTCTCAAAATGATGATGAATGAAAATTAAATTTTAAAATAATCTTAATGAAAATTGTCTCTGTTCTCCAATGTAAAACTCTGGGAACTGCAATTTAAAGAGAACTGGAAACATAATTCATAAAATATTGATTGCAAATGAAGCTAAAATTAAAATAAAATCAAGTTGCACATTTTTCATTATCATAGCTACTATAAATAAATAATTTAAAATGCCTTTCAGAGCAAGAATGTTATACAAATTCAACACAAATTTGTCTTAATTATACTAACATAGACTTTTCCAAATAATTGCTTCTTCCACTGCATCAGAAAGATTTAAAAAGTAGAAAATCTATTAATGAAATCAACAAATAAAGGATCACAAAATAAAATTAAGAAAGGAATTCCCTTCTAAAACATGCTACGACTATCACACAGAATTTTTACACTAAAAGGATTTGTTTTGTAAAATAATTTTATAGTACAGTTAATGTGAAGTGATGTATTATTCATTATAATTACGTAGCATGAAAAGAAGTTATCATTATACAATTCTACACTTTATTCTGCATTTATTATGACTTAAAAATATATTAAGTAAGCAACACTTTCATACAACCAACACTTGCTATAATACAAAATAAAATCTTTTGAAAACTTTCTATGTATTATATTGAAATAGATTAAAATAGTTTCACAACAACAAAACTTGTTTCATTAAAAATTATTCATTTCCAAAGATTTTATGTTCATTTAATTCAATTCACCTTTTATAATGAACCTTATAACTGTATTCAATAAAATTTCTGGAAAATTTTAATTAGGTTCACAACTCTTAAACAAAATGTGGGGAAAAATATACAAACAAGACTGTTTCTTTTTTTCTTAAATGCCGGCAGTAGTGTATGCATAATGATATATTTAAAAAGAAATTTGTTGGTGTGTACACACATTTTTCATCACAAAATTGAGATACTACTTGCAACCCAAAATACTACTGCAAGCATGTATAGGAAGACATGCTTGATTATTTTTACTAAGGTTTAATCATAAATGTAACTCACATTGTAACAGTTTTATAAATATATGTGTGAAACAGATTTTTTTTTTTAGTCAGAATTTTTAAAATCTAAAATACTATTGTAAACATATGTAGAATGCATTTGAACAAAATTACATTTTTGCTGCAGTAATCATATTCCAAAAGTGTTCACAAATATACAAAACAGTCTTTTATGATTTGAATTATTAAGATCTTTATTAACAGTGGTCGAAGCAGTTCTTAAACTGCAGGCCAACAATTTTGGAGTCTGGACAAAATGTTGCAGTGCATTCTTTCCAGATTTTTAAATATTTTAAAGCAAAAATGGTAAAGAAAATCCTCAGCATTAAAGACTTTGTTAGCATTTGTTAACTATTTTAAATTGAATTCCATCTTGTTAATTATGAATTAACCTTCTCTGGGCCCCAATTTTTTTTATTTTCAAAATCCCTTCAAAAACTGGAAATTTTTTTAATGCATAATTCAAATCTACATACATTTGAAAGTTAATTTTTTTAGAAAAAAAATATAGAATTAGATCATAAAAACAGATCTTCTCAAAAAAATAATTTTAGATGAACTTGTTTTTAAAGACAAAAATTCTGAAAATAAATCTCGCAAGTCAATTACAATTATATTTGCATTTATTTTACAAAACACAAAGTTAAAATACATATACTAATAAAAATATGCAATATTTATACAAATTACACTAGAGATTAAGTTTAGTATGGTAAATCCCAAGGCAATGTTCTGTTACACAATTTTTACAGAAAATTTATGTTTCTAAGCCTTTTCTTTCCTTTTTTTGAGAAAGAGAAGGGGGAGGGGTTAGAAGTAACAATCAGCACATTGTCTGCAAAGAATTTTTTTATGGGATTAAGAAATATGCGCTTTGCAAAATAATGAGCTGTCACACTCAAAGGGGAGAGAGGAACAGGGTTTTCCAGGAGTACTACTTGAATCACCATTTATATAATTTTTTGAATAATTTGGATAACTTGGCCAATGATTTTGAATACGAAACTCTAGAAGCTATATTTTTATACTGAGTTGTGCTTTTTATAAAATACATAAGCATTCCAAAGTGATTGATCTAAAAATCATCAAAATTCTTTGATAATTTTCTTGTTTCCTGAGAGGATATTTTTCTGTTAAAACCACACCATGCATATTCGACACCAAATTTATGCATTTTCATTTGTTTCTTTCCACATGTCTTTGTCACAATACAAGGGTTGCATATAGTATCTTTACTTTCAATGTGCTACCAAAGCTACTAGGTTCTCATTCCTGTATGCATAGAAAGTACAGTGCGTGTCAAAAGTTTAAGCACAACAATAATTTTAAAATAAAATTTCAAATATCCACTTTATTTCAACATGTCATTTATAAGTATACAAAATTGAAATTTTAAAATCATATTAAACATTATTAACTTCAGAACTTTATTTTTAATCAGAAATTTTGAGAATGGAACGAAAATTGCTGTGTCAAAAGTTTAAGCAGAAAACTGTTTTTATGCAAATTAATGAAATCACACAAGCAGTTGTGCATGTATATGATATCTAGGTATGAAAAAAGAGCCTGACTGTTTGTTTGACATTAGGTCAAAATGGCTAATCTGAAGAATTTTCACATTTGGAAGAATAAAAAATCTGGTGTAATGGAGCAAAACAGAAGTCCATTTCTCTGAAATTCCAGGTTCTTTAAAGAGGTAAAAACGTGAGATTTATCAAATATTAGCTTGTGGTAAAAACTTGAAACGAAAATCTCGCTCTGGAAGGTCACGAGTGACCAGCTCTTGCGATGACATGCACATCAGAATCTTGGATTCAACTACGAATTTTTCTCTTTCTCGAATTAAAAATATTGTTGGTGGACAAATATCAAAAGAAACTATTCATAGAAGAGTTTTAGAATCGGGGTAGATGAAAAACTGTAAGATGCCTCGATCAACCGGCTTGACACCATAAAAGAAGCTTGATTGCAGTAGGCTAAACAGCACATATCATTTCGTGATGCGTGATTTATTGTTATAATCAGCAATGAAAAAAAATGGAATTTGGGCAGACCTGATGGTATTGCATGGTATTGGTATGATCTTCAAAAAGAACAAAGAAGCATATTCAGATGACAATATGGTGGTGGATTTCCGATGATATCGGCAGTGGTTTATTTCAATAGTTAAACATCCCTAGCCTTACTCAGGATCGAAAACAATCTGAAAACTACTAAGAGACACCTCCCAGTCATTTGCTTCCCTTTCTTCAAATTATTGGTGGAACAGATTTGACTTTTCAAAATGACAACCCTTCAATACATGCCTCCAAATCAATGTCACAGTGGCTAACTTCAACATGGGGTCTGTTTTGAGTAGTCTAGCCCCAAGTCCTGATTTGAACTTCATAAAAAAACATGTAGGATATATTAACAAATTTAGTTTATCAAAATAGCAAGCAGAATTCTTCAGTTGAAGTACTGAAATTGGCAATTGAGGATGTTTGGTTTTAACTACAGCCATAATTAATACAGAACTTACTGTTATCAATCAAAAACCATGTATTTCACATAATTCAATAATAATCTAATATTAGCATTTTATTTTCAATCAACTGCAAAAAATAAATGCCTCAAGTGCTTATACTTTTGACACACTTATTTTTGTATTTTTGCTAAATTCGATAGTTGAAAATACAGTTTAAAGCATGATTATATTAAGTAAAATTTCAATTCTCTATTTTTTTTTTTTTACATAAATGACCACTGATTTAAAATAAAGTGTATATTTTAAAGTTTTAAAATTATTGTTGTGCTTAAACTTTTGACACGCAATGCACGCATAGCAGAAAGTAACCATTTATTTTTTTCCTCAAAATGGAGCATATAATTTTTAGGTAAGAGTAATGATTTATTTTTAAAAAATATTAAAAATAGAAAAGTATTTTTAGTAATAGTAAGAAAACACACATTTCTTTATAATTTTTACTTATTAATGAAAATATGTAAATGAATATTCAAATGCAACTATTGTCGGACTTTTGGAATTTCCATGCCTTTTTTACTTTCTCGTATACGAAGTATACAAAGAGAATTTTGAGGAATCTCCACATTTTAGACCTCCCTGAGTCCGAAAAACACAATTTTGGAATTATGTCTGTATGTCTGTCTGTGAACACGATAACTCGAAAACTATTAGAGCTACGGGGATGAAATTTGATATGCGGTCTTTGAACATAATTTGTAGGCTTCTATCAAATTTTGGTCAAAATCCGTCCACGGGAAGTCTGTCTGTCTGTCTGTTCGCGGTCACACGAACTCTATAACTCAAAAACTTGAATAGCTAGATGGATAAAATTTGGTACACAGTTTTATCGTCATGAATGTAGGTCCGTATAAAGTTTTGGGCCAAATCCGTCAAAAAGAGGCATTCAAATTGCATATTCAATTTCTTTTAATCCGATTCTCATGTGCATGCGTATTGGTAGCAATCTGTTATTGTTGTAAATTTTATTTACAACAATAAATAATGTTTTCAAACATCAATTGTTAATAATTTTTTTATTGTTGTAAATCAGACCAATCTCATTATTTCAGCAAATCTTTCATTCACACGGTTTTGCAATTGTTACGGTTGTGGTAGTATAAATTGTTTTCTTGGGAATTCAATTCCAGAGCAGAATTTTCGCTTTAGTATTCATTGCATTGCCTATTTTATTGCACCTGCTTCAAAGTAATATTTTTTTGAAACGTGGCAACAGATATTTGATTTCAGGTTTGTTTGTTTTTTTGTTTTACTTTCTCGTATACGAAGTATACAAAGAGAAAGTATTGTAATCGTCAAAAAAATTCGAACTCGAGATTTTGACGAATCTCCACTTAGAAAGTATATGAGAAAGTTTAGGGGAGACCATTCCCGCTGGTTAGAAATAGTCAATGTGGATTGCTCTGGTGGCGTAGTGAGAGTAAGTAGCAATTGAGACAATCTAAGTTATTCACTCTGAGACATAGTGACTTAACAAGCTTAAATGCGGCCCGGTTCATCATGGCATAACTTTTTGTCCCTCAGCATATTTGGCTATAATAATTTGCATTAAAAAAAGCTTTAATATTTTGTCTCCATGGTGCCCCCTAATACTGGCTCCCGGGGCAACTATACTTGTATTCGAGTTGCTACACAAGTTGCTACAACTTCGAGTTACTCTCAGAAAACAGAACATTTGGGTTCCCCAAGATTACAAGACAATTGTAATCAAGAAAGAAGCCAAGACAAACTGGCGAAGCCTCAGGTGAAGAAAATTTGACAAGACAAGAAAGGTGCCAAGAAGTGTGGTTATAATGGAAAAGTACCCTCCGAGTAGAAAGGAAAGATATTTCTTGGTGAAATTAGATGCTATCACAATCTTCAAAAGCAAATTCACTTTCATCATCTTCAGGAAGGTGCTGTCATTCATTAATCATTTTCTGGAAGCTATAGCTGAATCCAAAATAATAATGGTAGTAGTGCATGCACAACCAAGTACTGAACTGGTATACAATTTTTTCTTTATTTGTATAAATTACTGCCATCTGTTGACAAAACACTGGTTCAAAGATTAATAATGTAAAAAATTCATAGTCAAAAATTAAACACCAAAAAATAGGATATATGCTTTTAAATAGAGGGGGAAAATGCATGCCTGTGAAAATTGTGGGATGGGCAAATTTTGCAACATTCATGTCGCCTGTGGAAATTGTCTGATAAATTACTCACAGGATTAATACCTCACTTCTTACGTATTTTTTAAATTTTGGAGTTAAAACTTTTTTTTTTTTACTCAAACTTGTGTTGTGAAAATCATTTTCATATAAATACAGATTCATGAAAGGAAGAAACTCAAAAATGTCTCGACTATGATATAATTAATAACAGTATGTCTTTCCCAATTAAATCACTCTTCTAAATTAAAATAGCAAACTTTTGAATTCAAACTATACATCAAATGAAAACATTAAAAATGGTGACAAAAATGCAAAAAAATAATTTCAGCAATAAGATATAGTTCACCTTCAAAACTTGACTGAAATTTTCTACAAGTTGTAACCATTGTGCTGTTTGTTTGGCAAAATTTGTGACATTGGCATGGAGCTGCTTAGATTCATAATCTAATCGCTTTTGATTTAAGTATGCTTGAGCAACACTAAAAAGAAAATGAAAACATTCTTAGAAATGAACATAGGTATCTGTATCACAAAAATTGGTGCAATATTCTATTTCAGTAGCATTCTTATTAAAATAGCATTACCAACCCTAATGCATCTTAAGTAGGGATGTAATGAATATTCAGCAACTATTCATTATTCGGCTATTTTGCTAAATATTCGGCCGGCCGAATATATTCAGGATAATAATTTTTTTAAATGTGCTTTAAATATACATTTAACACAGAATATTGCAGAATTACATTTCACTACATTTATTGTCAAAAAAATCTCCTAACATTTACGCAATTTTAAGTTGCATAGGTGTTTTTAATAAAGTTACATATAATTTATCACTGCAAATCCTGAAATTACTATGCAAGAACAATAATTTTTTAGCATTTTTAAGAGGAAGTCTGTTTTGTGTGGTTTTATACATATATAATAACAACTAGGGATGCAGCGAATATTGAGAATTGGGCCTATTCGTCCCTTTCCCGAATATTCGGTGTGTCTAAATAATAAAAAGATATTTGGCAGAATACATTCAGGATATAATGTATTTTAAAAATGTTGTTTTAAATTCATTTAATAAAGAATATTGTAGAATTACATTCTGGTACATAAAAAATAAATCTTAACATTAATCCAATTTTAAGTTGCATGGTACATAAGTATATTTAATAATGTTGCATACCCTTTATAGAAGTCTGTTCCGTATGATTTCATATATATTACCAGCTTCAGAAAATAAATGATCAACAATATAATGCTTGCAGATGCTGAAAGATATTTTCTTTCTAAATTTGCAAACCTTGCAAATTTTTCCACATTTTTTCCACCATCCTACTTATTAGAAGTTCTTTATCAATATAGGAATTTACTTCTAGTAGTTTTAATTTATCCATTAAGTTTTATTCTGTGTTTGTCATTGTCATGTTCTGCAATGATGGCCCTTTTTATTTAGTTATTTTTTTTTTGGAACACTTCCAAAATGAAGAGTTTCTCATTTCTTATTACTGGAATTAAGGTATTTAAAATATTAAAATATACATTAAAGGTATTAACATTTTTTAAACATACAAATAATAAAAACTCAATTTTATTTAAGCTTAAATTTTTTTCATTTAAAATTTGAAAAATATCTCATTTGCAATCAAAAGGGAAAAGCTTTTTTTAAATTTGGTATTCGGCCACCCAATATTCAGGTTTTTTTTGCCTGAAATTTGATCGAATATTCGGTATTTGGCCAAATCACTATTCATTTCCCCCTCAAGTAATAATAATGGTATTGTAAAAAAATGAATGCATTTATAAAATAGACATTTGGGAAGGGGATGGATTAAAAATTAAATATGACCTTTATCATGAATGAAGTAAGATACACAGTGACGGCAATGGGGTAGCAAAAGGGGGGGGGGGCAAAATAATTATAGCCCCCTAAAAGTACCCTGAAGTATAGAGGGGAGACAAAGATTTAAAAATTTAGTTACAAAATTAGCTTTCCCAGAAACTGTTTATAATTCATTCTTCCACTTTTTATGATTCCTAGTTTCAGGCAGCTAAAATGGAATTATTATTTTGTAAAATGTGGGGAGGGAGTGAATGCCTCCCTTTATAAAAATTTTATTTCCTTGAGAAATATTTTTTGCAGCACTATTTGTTTCTAAGCTGACAAGTTGCCAATGTGATGAATGCTTAACATAAAATGTGTCATATTGTGAATGTGTGGGGAAAAGATCAGGGAAGAACATTCCCATAAATTTTGAATTGCAGTGAGATAACACCTTACTAAGTAATCCATATCTAAACATGTTCATTACACCAACAAGAGAATATTTTAAATTCACTGATTAAATGAATCAATTTCATAACATTTCAATAAATAAAATAAATTTCAGTAAAAAAAGTTAGAGAATAAGTAGTTTTTTTATCCAACATTCACATGATCAACTAAGGCTGATGTCAAAGCAATAAATAATAAATAAATGTATAATAAATAATCTATACTTATAAAAGGTAATGTTTGTGCGTGTGTGTCCATGAAGTCCAGACAAATCTATTGCACTTACAACCATGAAATTTGGCACACAGGTAGTCGTAATGATGACTGAATGCACCTTGAAGCCGGAATTTTAAAATTTAATCTAGAAAATTTTTTATTTAATGTT
>BGPR01012548.1:0-44536 GCA_013235015.1 Araneus ventricosus | reverse complement strand
TTACATAGTTACAGTATACTTATTATTGTATCCTTGTATGCAGATCTCAAATAAATATGATAACATCTAAAATTATAGATGAGCTTCTTAAGTTTAGTAATTTCAGATATAATGTCTTCGGTTTCATTATCCAAACTTTATTTTTCTTTTATAAGTTTGTGTACACATTTGTGATTGAAATTTGTATTGAGACTACTGATATTTCTGATAAAATACTATAATCGCGCTGATGCAGGCATGTATTTCTGTCCATCGATAAGAGAAGCATAAATAAAATGGTAAAATCTAAGTAGTAAGAAATTTTAAAATTATTTCTCAAAACTTTTTTGGGGGATTAATGTATCAAAAGATATCTCTGACATCATCCAGCAAAAGATTTAGTATATACGCTTAACTTTGATACTTTCTTTGTTTGATTTTGTTTCCTGATACGTCTCTACTTAACTATTATTCTGGCCTTTAGTATACTTTTTTTACTTTTCTCGTATTATACAGTAAGAGAAAAATATTGTAATCGTCAAAAAATTCGAGACTCAGACTTTTGACGAATCTCCACTAGACTCCTGAATCCAAAAAAGCTTCAATTTGTCTTAATCTAGCTCTGCTGTGTCCTGAGGCCACGGAATGAGGCAGATGTGGAGCCATTAAATAATTTGTAGGTTTCTATCAGTTTGGACAATATCCATCAACAGGAATCTGGCGTCTGTTTGGTCATGTAATTTCCTAACTCAAAAACTTGAATAATCTATGGATAAAAATTTGGTACAAATTTTATCATCATAGTCGGTAAATTTTGGTCCAGATCGATCAAAAGTTGATGCTTTCATTGTTGATTACCTTCCTATGTCAGCCGACGCAAAAGAAAGGCCGCGTTTTCCTGTATTTGTTGCCATGTACATGCTTGTCTCCTTTCCAAATTCTTTCTCTGAATAAAAGTGGAATTATTAGGAGATGTTTTTCTTTTAATTTTCTTCTTCACTGAGAAACATTTTCTCAATAAGAGTACATATTTGATTTGATTGTCTATTTGTGTATATTTCATGTATGCATTTTATCTTCTGAGTGTTATGTTTTAGCATCTGGCTTCAGGATATGAAAGTAGTTGTTAAATAAATTAAAGTAATACGCAAAGTTGTCAATGTGATTCATCATAGTTCTGTTCTTCCATTGCTTTTTTTAATTTGTTGTATACCTCAATGTGCATGAGTTTTCTCCAAACTATCGTTAGTAAATTTAACCAACAATCGGAATATTGCGCGCATATGCAAAGGTACTTAAGTATTGTGACAAATCTTTATAACCATATAGATGATTGAAATTTGGTATGATTTTTCATCTTAATTCTACCTATATGTCAAATTCTCTGCATTCAATCTGGTAGAAAAAAGGTGATTTCTGAATATACTGTGGTTTTCTTTGCCATACTACATTTGCAAAGAATGTCCCATCCACTTAGCGTGTTTCGCTGTTTGGCTTATTTTTCTCCGTTGTCAGAGTGTTCACGAGAAAGTTTGAGGAGGCCACCTCCCCCAGTTCCCAACCCCGGAGTAAAAAAATAATAAATAAAGTATGTATGTATGTCTCCACGTCCATACTGTATAGTTTAATTTTGTATAATTATATATATTTTTCACTGTAGAAGGTTCTGTAGGAAAAATATACCAAAAGAAAAATATATTTTAGTTTTAAACTTTCAAGCTTTACATAAAAGTTTGGCTGTTGAATTTTCGTTATGTCTGTTACTTTGTGTCATGTCTGTTACCATTCATAATTTTTCTTTAAAAAGTTAAAATTAAAATAGTATTACTACTATTAGAGTTAGATATAAATTCTCTTCACCTAGAATGTGTGATAATGATAGACATTCAGCACTAAATGTGTTTTACATTGTTTAATGGTAAAAAAGTACTTATAAAAATTCAATCTTAGTAACAGACATGACAAACAAAAATATAAAAAATAAACAATTATTTTTAAATGCAAAAAATTTACTATACAGACAAAAAGACTCTATCCTTTTAAAATATATTACTTTGCATTATTTTGTGCTGAACTTATGTGCACAGACTTCAAAGAAAATGTCCGGTAACAGACATGACAATTTTCATCATGTCTGATTTTAAAAAAATAATAAAAGAAAGAAATGCACGAATAATACTCAAATAATATACAGAGACATTGTATGTTTTATAATATGAAAAAAAATACTTATTTATTGATATTTTATTTTTGCTTCTTCAAGTTCCAAATGGCACAGAATTTTGAAAATGATCCAAAAGATCTATTTTATTTTTGGAATTTAATTTTAAAAAAAAGATATCTTGCATGCTGCAAAATGCACGATACTCATAAAAATAATATAAGTATTTCAAAAATTGCAGGCCATTCAATAAAAAGTGGGAATGAATAATTTAGAGAAAAAAAATATCGTGACATTTGTAGCCAAATCTAGGACCCTTTCTGACACGGGAATGCTTACTAACTAAAAATTGGAAACCTTTCCCCTCACCCCGTTGTAAAACATATCCTTTCCTAAAGGACATATTGGACTTTCCAGTGGGAGCAAAAAATTATCTACTCAGTTTAAAAGGCATCCTAACGGAAAGGAAAGTCCCGCTCGATCTCAGCCGATTCTTAAAGGTTATTTATGAGGTGGCCACCAACAAAACAAATTATTCTCTATGAGCATAAAGTAAAAAATAGATACGCATGATTATCATTATCAACCTAACTGTACCAATAAATACACATCATATGAATTTCAAATTCTTAAGTTTCTTATTACCAATTAAACACTCTTCATATTCCTTGTGAAAATCAAACTAAGAATTCAAATACACATGATTCTTATTGCTTGCGCTAAAGCCGCGCCACCTATGCTAATGTGAAATTGAATTGAAGTGATGTGATTGAAATAATGAGATGAGAATTCGAATCTGGTAAGTGCGCCAGAACAGCGAACGAGACCGCTGTGATGCGGTAATAAACGGGGAACTACAATCAGCTTTTGAGTGATTATTTTTTGTTTGTTTGTGAGTTTTATGAGTTTAACATATAGGAAAAAACCAGCGATCTATGGGATCGAGCGAAACATGGACCTTATAAGCCGGAGGTGTGCTATATTGAACTAACTATGATTTTAACAGCGTCAATGAATATTGTTTTTCAAAAGAGAATAGTAGTGAAGTGTGTCATGAAATTTTAAGACAGCAGTCCCAGAGTATTTGAGGTGAGTTTCTTTTTCTGTGTTTAGGAGTACCTTTGTTTCTGTTGATTCAAGATAATTTTGTTTGCTTCAATTTAAGTTTGAGAGTGTCCATAATTTTAAACTTAATAAATGACAAGTTACGACTCTCGT
The DNA here is from genome assembly GCA_013235015.1 of Araneus ventricosus. NCBI lineage: Eukaryota > Metazoa > Arthropoda > Arachnida > Araneae > Araneidae > Araneus > Araneus ventricosus. Next base: position 41,178 of record BGPR01012548.1, on the reverse strand, counting down.
GGCTGAGGAAATTAGATTAACAATACCGGAAGGTGCTAAAATTGTTGATTTAAAACATTTAATAAAAGAGAGGGATGTGTTTAAAAATGGTAAAAAGTTTGTGAAATGTTTCATTGATGAAGTCTGCTATGAGAAGAAAAATCAAAAATCCGAAAATGAGTACAACATTAAGTTAGAGAGGATTCAAGTGGAGCGAATTAAAGCAGAGTTAGAATTAGCGCAGTTAAAAGAAAACTGAAAGAGGGAGATTTCCATTGGAGGATAAAAGCGAAACTCAAGAGTCAATTGATGTTTTGAAAAAAGCGTTAGAACATTAACAATTAAAGTGCCGATTAATTCCGAAGGATGGGGTATCTTTTTTACGTCATTAGAGAGAGTAGTTAATACTAAAAATACACCTGAGAAGTTAAATGAAGAAATTCTGTTGAATTTGTTTGGAGAAAGAGCTTCTAATATTCTAAAATATATTACCGTATAAGTTATGTCCATTGTTTTGAGAAAATTTGAGCCAAAACTCCAAGCGTGTCTAGAGAATTTCAGAAACTTATACAGGCAAAACGAAACACCCTTTCAATTCGATCTTCCCTTGACTACGTGTTTCGATTACTATTTAAAATTGAGAGGATTGTCAGACCTTAAAACTTTAAAGTAACTGATTGTATCAGATAAATCGTGTCAAAAATTAGATAAAGTTACAGCCGCTTTTATTAGTGTCCGACAACAGCAGAAGTGATTAAAGCCTCTTGAATTGGCTAAAGAGTGAGATTTATATCTTACCTTGATAGGCAAGCTCATAAATGAGACGAGCACAAAGAGCATAAAATTTATAATAATATATTTAAAAATGCTAAACCAATTCCAAATGTCTTTTTTCCTGAAGTTATCCTGTCAAAGAAACGAAAACCATCCCTTATATGCATGAGCTCAATTTAAGAGACTTTCTGCTGGTCAGAGATTCGATATAATAAAAAATAAATATGCATGTTTCAAATGTTTGTCACCCAACTGCAGTTTTAGAAAATTTTTGCACAAAAATTATTTTTGCGGCAAACACAATAATAAATTAATTCATTTCCCAAAAGATATTCAAAATAATTTGGCTACTAATGAAACAAAATACAGACTGGAAATCGCAGATGCTTTTCAAACTGGGAGTAGAAACGCTGAATGAGAGTTTTCTTCTTTGCCTCATAACCTCAAACCGATTTAGTTATATGACTCATTCTTTAATAGCTGCGACGAAGGTACAAACAAAAAAAAAATGCCGCTGATCTTAAAGGCGTAGGACTACTTTCGCGTGACTCTTTTGTTCCTCGAAGTTTCTCGGTTTCTCTTTGTTACTCGTGATTCTCTTTTGTTTCTCGAAGTTTCTCTTTGTTACTCGGTTTCTCTTCGTTACTCGGTTTCTCTTCGTTACTCGGTTTCTCTTTGTTACTCGGTTTCTCTTTGTTACTCGTGATTCTCTTTTGTTTCTCGAAGCCTCTGGTATTATCTTTGTTCCTCGAAGTTACTAGCGATACTCTTGTTTCTCGAAGTTACTCGTGATTCTCTTTTGTTTCTCGAAGTTACTCGTGATTCTCTTTTGTTCCTCGAAGTTACTCTCAATTCTCTTTTGCTTCTCTGGATAATTGGTGAAATAAAATGTTGTTATTATCTTTTTCCGTTAATAGTCGAACTCTCAATGTGGAGAAGTAAGCAAAGACAGTAAGAATGAAAACAAGAATTTTCAAAATAATTTTAGTGAGTTCTGCAACTTTGCAGACCTAAATGATGAGTCGCCACTGCTTTTAGGTAAAGCTTAATAATAAGCATAATTCTAAGAGCAAATAATTCCGTATTCTTGTTCAATGTTAGGTTATGTTAATGTTATGCCTTAAATTTTTATTTTCTAAAGTTGTATTTCCATTGTTTATCTAGTCGATAGTTGCAACTATCTGCCAATTAAACTGAGTAAAAGTCTGCGTCATTGGCAAGTTTTTAAAATCCGTGATGATTGGCTGATATATTACTTCACAAATATTTGCATTTCGCTGTTTTTCTATGTTGAATATATTTGCATTTCTGCTATAAGCATCTCCATACAAATTTATGAGCAGCCCTTGAAATTTAAAAATTAGCATATCACTGTAAGTTTTGCAGACAGAATCGTGAAATTTACTCTATACATAGATGAGAGTAAGAGGAACATTTCACTCATTGACATTTTTGCTCTATGGGGCACGTATAAAAATTCAATTTTCTTAACTTTTTATTTTCAACTTGTACAGAAGCCAAAGGGTTTTCACAAAACCTTCCTACCTTATTTAAGGGGAGTCGGTACCCCCTATACCGCTAATGTTAAATTAGCCATTCTTAGGTCACTTTTTTCAGAATATATTATAGATACATGTTTGAAATTTCTTATACAGTTCAAGCACACATTTATCTTTAAACTGAGCAGATTTCATACATTAATATAGCTTGGTTTCTTTTTCAATAAATTTTAACTGTATGTCACGATGAATTTTTCAATAATTGCAGTTTTCTTACACGCAATCAGCACTATTAACCCTCAGAGCGCCTAAAACGTTTTTCTACGTAAAGCAAATCTACTCCGACTTCCACAGAACCGTGTCATTTCTTCTCTTTCGGTAGTCTTGAAGATGGAAACAACCGGCCTTTTCCTGGTTTGAATTTTGTGGTCGTAAGCGGCAAATACGTGTTTTCTCGCCTCTGCTTTCCCCTCCATTGATGACTTGGTTGACAGTGACAGATTCGTGGTGATAAGCTTTACAATAGACGGGCTCGCAGGTGGTACGTTTGCGGCAACAATTGAATTCCTTATTGTTTAAACGAATAGCAAGGTAGGGAAGTTTCAATGCAATTTTTCAGAAACTTGTGGAAGAAAATCTTTCTCAGATTCTTATTATGGCGTAGAAATGCTTATAAGCTTTTCTTTTCATAAACAAAAAAATGCTTGTAAAGAGATACCCCTGAATGAACCTCTAAATTGATTATCTTAGCAATTTTAGCAAACATTCCGCATAACACCTTGAAAAGGTGTTTATCCCTGAAATCTCATGAATAATTTGAAATAAGTAACAGATTTCTCTTATTTTTTTATTTTGCCAATTTTGGAAAGAAAAGACTATGTAGAAAAAAATGTAATAAATTTTGACTGGGTTTCTAGTCCCATTTTTTATAAACAGAACTAGAAACCCAGATATAATTTCTTATCCAGAATAAGTAACTTATTGCATTTTGTTATTTCTTACATTGCACAAATTGGTATATTAAGGAATACATGAAAATGATACATAACTCAAATATTTTTAAAAAGTTAACATTTCAATCACATTTAGAACTGTTCATAATTCAAATAATAAAAATAATTGCTTCATGAACTCATAAAATACAATTTGGACTGCGACTTGCTAGAATAAGGTAGCAAACGATATGCTATTTTTGTTTCATTTTCTTACATTCATTATAGCAAATTCGTTGATAAGATAATCACAATTTAATTTTATAGCTCATTCGGATTAGCAGATATCATGGCTAAGAAATTGACTCGTTCTTGACAAATTCTAGAACTCGAGTAATTTTTTTTATTATTTTCAATCATGAGAAAGATATTTCTTCAGAAACATTTGTAATTGGTAAGGTTAATGTATTTTTCGGAACAGTCACAAAATCTGGATACAATTTAAATAAATTATTTTTAGATAAATATTGTATTACTGAGTCCCTGAATGGTAAAACTCGATGACAAATTTCGATTTCATTCAATAAATTAATATCGCATTGCAAAGTTGCATTTATGTCTTTGCAACATTTAAGAAGATCGTCTTCAGACCGTTTATGAATATTATCCTAATTAGATAAAAATCCATATAATATATTTGGCTCATGATAAATTTCGATCTTTTCTGAAAAGAAAAAATGGTACTATTCATTATGACTAGAAAATAGATAATTGACAGGTGAAATAGACTGCTCGGTTGCTTCAACGAAAAATTGCTTTTTTCCATCCAGTTCTTTAATTCTTAAATTCAGGTGTCGCCTTCAACTAACTACTCAACTATTTTCTTTGCAGTTGTTAAGAGTAGATAGTATGAATCCGATTCACGATATTTTTCAAAATGATATTTCACGATATTTTTAGTCAACAACATTTTCCTGTCAAGTCTTTTGCCGTTTCAACACAAATCGTTTTTGCAAACAGGCCCGGATTATCGAATAAGTAAAGTAGGTAACCGCCTAGGGACCCAATATCTTTGAAGGCTTCCAATGCCTTATGATATTTTTATGCATTATTTTCAAGGTAATCTAATTTAGTGTTTTCATTTAATTTACAAGAGCCGTATGCTGGAACTTATTTAAATTGAAATCAAGTTTTGTTTATATTTCAGAACATTATTCATTGGGTTTTTTCTCATGTTTTTAATTTAGCGAGAAGATCAGTGTGATCCAGTTTGTTTTATCGTGTTTCTGACTCCAAAATATCCCTAGAAATTTTATATTAGATTATTTAGACTGTGTAAAAAAGTTTTGCAATTTTTTCACCACTCATTAAAAAATTACTTTAAATTTCCGGTTTTTTTATTTCTGAGATATTCAAACCGCTCTCCTGAAGGTGATCGAGAAATTAAATATACTTCTTTTTAATTTCAGTCAGTCTTAATATTTGCTTGTATGAAAATCAATGAAAAATATTTGGTTTTCAATCTGAGTAAGAACGAAATTGAAACTTGTATTGGAAACTTGTTTAGGACTTAAACCGGCCCTGCTTGTATATGTGCTTTCAGAGTCATCTTAAACTAACAAACAATTGTTCTTGATGGCTCAAGCCTGGAGTGCAATCTAACAAAATTGTGAAATGCTTAGCTTTCTTAACAAAATTTATTGTTTCCTTTTTAACTAAATATAAAAAATAGCCTCTTTATAAAATTATAGTCACTATTCATACACAAACAAACGTTGTGTTTCGTTTTTAGTTATTTTTTCATATTCTCTGTCAATAATGTTCCTCAGTTTGTAACAGTTTATGTTCAGCTCGTAAGATATTCTAATGCTTCATGACTTTAAAGAACCCAACCTTGCCTTAGATTGGCAGATGTAAAATGCGCAAAATTGTATAATTCTATTCAAATGTATTTATACTTGGATTTACGAAAACAGAAATCATTTTCATTTTACAAAATCAGTCAGCGGCCCGGGGCCTTGTGCGGTCGCACCTTTCACACTCCCCTCCGGTTGGCTCTGGGAAGGGGATCTGCTAACGATAAGGAAAGGCGAAGACTCTCCCCGCTGGGATAATTAGACCTCCAGCAGATAGCAATGAGAGGGGGGAAAATTAAGGCGTTTTTTTTACAAACACCTCTTGTGTGACGGGGGATATTTCTTAAAGGAACCCATTGCCAAGCAGAGAGATATTTTTGAGGCGGTTTGCTCTGACCTATTAGTCGCTCAGAGGGTTAAGAAATATTTTTGAAATAATAGAAGCAAATCTGCTCAGTATATACATTTATATGTATCGAATAGGTGGTAGAAGTTTCAAATCTCATATAAATTAGATTTTGAGAAAAACGTACTCACAGTTTCAAAAATGTCACTTTGAGATAATTCAATTTAAAGATAAAAAACACTGTCTCATCAAAATATTCCAACATAATAGAGTGCAATCTATACATTTCTTTTAACCCTTTCCTTTCATCTTTGTCTTACATACTTATTTTAACCCTCCTTCCTATTAATTACAGAGAAAAGAAATATTTTGCCCTCAAAACGACATACAACCTCCATACGATAACATTACATTGAATAAATTAATGTACATTTTCTAATGATTTACAACAGATACAAGTTTTAATTTGTATATACAGTTTAAGAAGATATTTATCTTTATACTGAGAAAAATTCTTACATTAATATAGCTTTTTAAAAAAATTAACTATGAATTTTTCAAAAATTGCCATTTTGCAATGCGCGATCAGCACTATTGAGAAATATTTTTGAAATAATAGAAAAAATTTGCTTAGTATATACATTTATATGTATAGAAAAGGTGGTAAAAATTTAAAGAGTATATGTTAGGCAGTTTTTGAGAAAAATGTTTATACAAAAATACCTTTCTGATATTAAACAATTTAAAGAGATACATCTTACCTTATCAAAGCACCCCTGCCCCATAGCCAGTAATCTGTGCAATATTTTTATTTTTTTCTTCTTCTCTTTTTCTTTTATACCGTTTTGCCTTCCTCTTCTCTTTTGATTGCTGAGAAAAGCATTTTTGCCCTCAAAAGTTTTTCTTTGTCGAGACACTTCAATGCATTTCACGTATATTCTCCAGGTTCTATGTCTAAATTTTTAATAATCTGCAACTTTGCAGAATTTCCCTAATTAAAAGTGCATAAAGCATCATACACACCAAGTGAAAGTTCTTCAATTTGCACGAATGTTGATTTGGGAACACGTGACCAAATGACGTTATTCACACTTTCGTTTGGATTCTGCGTCTTCCCATGCACACGCTTCTTTAGCAAATCAGGATGCGATAGATCTTTAAACACAGGACGCATGGCTTCAACTACAGCTAAAGGTAGATTGTTTTTATGCTTATATGCACTCCCTGTAGCTTCAGCCTTTCTGAAACCACACCATGAATCCTCACCAATAGGACAAAAACCATGTTGTGGATTTTCATCAGTGGACACTTTGTGCATAAAAATTGCCCAAATGGCTTGGCGCATAGCATGAACACTGTTGAGGTTTCGACGGATGGCTAAACCGTAGTAGTTTTGTATCTTATCGATTTGACTGTCAGTCAAACGATTTTTTCCTGAAAGGCGTTTACCATCAGATAAAACTTGCCCTTTCATCTTTTCTTTTAGTCTTCGAAGTCTTGACCTCATGCGTTTCATGAAATGACCAATGTATATTTTCCACCTGAAACTCATCTCCATAAACATTTTCTTCTGTTATCGTATCAAATGCTTTAGAGTCTCCGTCTCCCAAGTATTTCGTGCAGCGTGCATGATGGAATGTCAAAGAGCGTTTGAATATGTTGTACGCACCTTTCACCTCCATCATACCGCTTTTTGGATTCACGAAAGTTACTTTTGCAGCTCGTTTCATGATTTTTCTTGTTTTTGCCAACGCAGTACTTGCATAGTACATCTATGGCTATTACTTTACCAGTGTCCATACTGGTAACGATTACTACACCGTTGTGTGGCGTGTAACCTCGTTCTACACAACGCATATACATACCTGGTATTAACAGTAGCAATCTGCGTTCCTTCATGAAATTCAGATGAACTGAATTCTTTAGTATACTCACATTGAAAACAATTCAAAATAAAAGAAACTGCAAGACCAGAAGTGCTTTTCAGCACCTGCAGTTCCAAACCACTGTTACAATTTTTATAATTCACAAAATTTTTAAAACATGTGCAAGAATATTCACGTGTATAATAGAATTTAAAACACCTTTACCTGTATTTTCAGCTGAAAAAGAAACATCTATATTAGGTATTTTCCTTTCTTTAGCACAAGTTTGTTGTCCATTTGGTGAAAGGTTTTGAACCTGAGTTACAGCCATTTCGGATTTTTTGTACTCCTTACTTGACCTTTCCTTAAAAATTCTCGTGGACCGAGGCATAATTATATATTCTAATAAGTGACTGAGAAGGAATAAAATTAATAACACAATTGATAAAAGCACACAAAACGATGAATAACAACTTCCGAACTCGGCGATTTGCAAGAAAAAAAACGTGTTTTGTAAGTACTTCACACGTTGATTCAAAACGAAAGAACGCTAAGAAATGTAAACACATCAAGGAAGAATGCAAAAACAGTTACAGTTAAACTGCCGCTTGCTCACAGTCAAATAATGACTAAAACTCAAGGCTTTGCAAATGAAGCATTGGGTTAAATGCCCAATATTTACATTTTTCATCTCTCAAAGTGGCGTGGCACGCCATTTAAAGGTATGTTTACATTTTTTAAAAGTTTATTTTAACTTACTTCTAATATGAATACGAGCAAAAGACTTGTATCGTTGGAAAGTTCTTGAAATGAAGATTTCAAAAATATGAAAACAAAAAAAATCGAATTTTTGAAAGTGTATAGGGTACTGACTCCCCTTAATGAAACTTGTAATTGGAAGTATATGTCCAGGTGCAATATTTAAGTAGATAAATTCTTGCTCCACTTTTTTGGGACACCCTGTATATATATTACTTCTCTGTGATTTCTGTTAATTGTCTATTCATAACTATTAAGCTTGTACATTTTTCTTTTAATGTGCAATCCGTTCCGGTATTAATTTTTCTCCTGGTAAAGTTCTGATATGACGAAATTTCTCGTTCAACTATTTAGAAACTTTCAATTCAACTGAGCTGAATTTTTTTTTGAAATTTAATTTGAAATTTGCCGTAATGTATTCAACCTTCAAATGGTGTTAAGTACCACCGTCCGTACTGTGCTGTGGTAAATAGTGAATTTTTGCTTTTCTCCTTTCAACTACGTTGACTTTGCTAATTTTTGTTATGTCTTTTGACTTTTTACTGATTGTCGAGTTCTTTATTTGGGACTTTTAGGGTGCATCGCACCCTTTCCCTCTGCCCACGGGAGTTGCACATATTTTCTTACGTTTTGTCTCTGTGTGTTTGATTTCAATGTTTTTAATTGCTTTTAACCCTTTCAAGTTCACCACATGTTTCGTTTTGAAAATTACTAAATTTATTTCAAAAATAAGGATTGGACATGCAGCTGATCATAAATATGTAAAGAAAAAAAAATAGTATTTTTTATTTTTAATAAATTTTTGATTTCACAGTGAAACCAATGAACTGTAACTGGTTATTTTTTTCCGAACAAGTTATCATCGAAATGCAATTTAAATGGTGTATTTAATTTATAAGTATATGTGAGTATTCAGGATATTCAACCTTCCTAAAATTCAATATTACTATAAAAAAACAATTTAAAAAATATCAATTTGTGCAAGAACCCTTATCATTTTGTTTCTCATTGAGATCAAAAGCAATTCAACTCTTGCAATGCCGATATCTTTCTAAATACTAACGGTATTGATCTTGAATTTTTATATAAGTTGGCCTATATATCTGGATCTTAAGTTATGAAAGAAAAATGACGCTACGTTTCGCCCATGCTCAATAAAAAATGCTGAACGTGTGGTTTCACTGCGAAACCAAGGAACGTGAATGAGTTAACTGCATTTTTTCCCTCTGTAATGATGTAATTTCGTTTTGCTCTTGCCCCAGATCGGCAATTTACTTGTATCATTCCTCTTAAGTTGTACGAACAAAAATATGTTGTACCCCTTATTATACGCCTGGTCTTTGTACATTTTTTAGATCTCAATAAGTGCTGCTTCGGCGTTTGGTTCTCTCTCCCCGGCGATCTTAGTTGGTCCTACACCTTCACGGGTAGGCCGCTCGCCGTTGGTTATAATGTGATATCAGGTGTAGCTTGTTGCAAAAGATTTTACGAAGGAAATATCGCAAGCCTGACCGAGATCCCAAGCTCCAAGCCGAAACAATCCAATATATATTTTATGTGTCAAAAAGAAGGGAAGAATTTTTCATCTTTGTGCGGGAAAGCTGCCAATTTGCTCTCATGAAAATTATAAGGGTGAAGAAAATGGCTGCGATTTCTCGCAAGGAATCAGAAAATGGAATTTCGCAGCTGTTAAGAGGGGAAAAAATTGTGCACAAGACCATTTCCCACGGATACTTCAGGCCTTTTGTCGACGACCGGCAAGGAAAGGAAATTTTTAGTGTTATTCAAGAAGGTCTTAAGATGCTTGAGTCTCCCCTTCTACACAGGATTCATTGAACTTAGCTTTAATTGGCTCTGCAGTTGGAAAAGAGAATTTGCCTGATATTAATTTCGACTTCCGTTGTATTACTAATACTTTTAAATAAAACTAAATACTGAAATTATTACTTTTAAAACTCAATTTTAAAGAAAAATATTTTGAAGTAAATAAACCATTACAATAAGTATTTATGGCTATCATCAGACTCCTTTCAAGTAAATCAAAAGAATAACTTTTATTCGTAATTAGCAAGACAAAGCCGAACTAAATAAATTTCAAAAATTAAATGATTTTGAAAAGTTCTTCACACAGCATTATTAGATCTGCTGAATAAAATTTTAAAGATTTCTAACATCATTAAAATGTCATGCTCTGCTAATGTTCAGCTAAACTTTTCTGAAACTGTATATAATTAAAAATCTAGAATAGTTAATAGTCAAATTTCATAATGCAGGAAAAGAAGACATATTAAAGATGATGTGAGTTAATGATTTGGAATTTAAAGATTAATTTGCGAAGGAATGACCATTTATCACATTATGTTTGCTTGATTTCTTTTATTATAAAAATAAATTTATACTGAATTGTAGAAAATCGCAAAAGCATTTTCGTTAAGGAAAATATGGATAAAATTATAAGCTAAGATATGAACATTGAAGGACATTTTGAATTTTGTTCAATAATTATAATTGTGTAAAATTTCACGTAACAACAGTTCTTATTTTTTGCTAGAAAAAATAAATATATGTATTCAAGAATGTATTCATTATATTTTTTAAAAAATTGAAAACTTATTTACACAGAGAAAAAAGATATATTTTTACTTACTTTCAGACATCGTTAAATGCCTAAAAGATCCCCAAGAACCTCTCTTAAACACATTCATAGTAAGGTTTTTCTGAGCAATATCTTGATAGAACTGGTTTTTAAGGTTGAATTCAGGTAATTTTGTAGTAGCTTCATTGGCAAATACACATCTGCAATACAAAAACAAATGATAAAAAATGCACTTATGCCATATAATGGATTTTAAAACACTGAACAACAGAAAGGGTTTTTATATTACACTGCGCAACACTGATTTTTGCCAATGATATTCCAGTGATTTTAGGGTAAATTCGTGGTGCTGACTCCAAATCTGGAATTCTTTTTGTCAGATTGGCTCTAGTTTTTAAGTCAAATCGAATTGAAATTGTCTCAAATATAAATCAATACTAAAATTAAATCAATGCATTAAATCAACTTAATCCTAAAGAATAACCAATATGTAAGTCAGAAGATAAATCTATACAGAAATCACATAAAATCTGTGTCAAATGTATAGTAAAGAATAAAATTCAAAACAATATTAATCAATGAAATAAAGAACTAAACTTCAACAAATAAAATAGATGAATCAGAATGATATGGTTAAAAACATAAGAAAGGCGCTGTTCGGGTCCGCGACGCAGATTTTTCGTGAAAACGGCGGGATAAAATCATAAAATAAGTATTTCGTATTAATATGTAATTTAATTATCAATCTCTTTAATACAATATTTACACAGAGTAGCATAATGTTTACAGAATAGATAAATCACAAGCTACCACAAACCCTTGCTACATGCGATAAGCTTGTGATTTATCTATTCTGAAACCATTATACTACTCTGTGTAAATATTGTAATAAGAGATTGATAATTAAAGCTACATAATAAATACTTGTTTTATGATTTTATTACGACGTTTTCACAAAAAATCTACGGCGCGGACCCGAACTGCGCCTTTCTTATGTTTTATTTAGAGTAGCTTTTGATAGAGCCTTCTGTTGACAGTTTATAGAACTACATTTCATGCATGCGCAATAAAACATTATTTACTACAAAGGCTCATATCTCCCGTAATATTCAAATTTTTGAATTCAAATTTTAATACAATATTTCTTTTACGTATTTGAAAGTATTCTGTAAGTTTCATTCAATTCGAAAAAAGCTCTGCATGTTATAACAAAAAAATGTGGAGTTTGAAATTTTCAATTTAATACCGATTTTTATTTATATTCCGATAAATATTTTTATTGTATCACTTTGGGTCCTAGTAATACTCCTCAAGCTCTCTAAAATCAGACAATGACAATCACGCGCATGCGCCTACACAGGTATGATGTCGTCACAGGCAAAACAAATACTCTGCGACAAACTCATACAGATATGATCTATCCGTTGTGTGGGTCCACCATTCTTTTCGCATTATTTGTCTCGTAGTTATTAGCGATTCAAATATGACGGTATTTTGTCACACAAGGAAGTTCGACCGACTATCACTATAACGAACGGAAAGACGTTTTCACGTTAAAATACGTGATGATATTGCATAAAGTTCAGTAAAATGTAAATTAAATAATTTAGTTCAATTAATTCATGGAAAATCTTTTATATGATTTCCTTTTACGCACAATGGGAGATTCGCGTTGGAGTCTCTAGCAGTAATCTGCCGCCATATGTGCGTCCCAGTTTCCTTAATATGTTTGTTCCGTTGCGCTTATATCTTGGTAGCCAATATCTTTTGTTTAAGGTTTATTAATATTTGTTACTTTCTGTATTCTTGGCATACATTCTGAACTAACAAAAAATATTCTAGTTTTTGAGCTTAGTTCTGAACTGCTTCATTTCATAGAGAAAATTATCTGCGAAGAGTACAAATACTCTGCGACAAACTCATACAGATATGATCTATCCGTTGTGTGGGTCCACCATTCTTTTCGCATTATTTGTCTCGTAGTTATTAGCGATTCAAATATGACGGTATTTTGTCACACAAGGAAGTTCGACCGACTATAGTAGTGTCGGTGTAGTGGTGTAGATTGTCAGCTACGAATTGCATATTGAAATTGCATTTTTCACATATTTTTGCAACTTTGAAAGGAATCTGCGGTAGGAACTTATAGAACGATTTTTTTAAAATAAAACTTATACTCTTAAGAAGTTGAGTCCTTAACAATTAATGCTACAATAAAGATATCGAGAGAAATTTTTAAAAAATATGATATAATGAAAAGGAGTCTAATTTCGACACTTTTAAGGACTTAGGGTCCATTGCAGGAAAGGAAGATATCAATGAATATAAATAATTTTTTCTCGTATTATTTCTCACCAAATCGCAAATTTTCCGGTTGTATGGCGTCATATTTTTTAAAAAATTTTTTCGACCCACTCTACTGAAGATACGATTAGAATTTTGACAATATGCATTATTTAAAAACTATAGTCAATTCCGCAAAAATAAAATTAGTTTTGATATCAGCAGATTCAAGATACCCTAAAAACGATCAAATTTCCTGCCAAAAATACGATAAAATTTCTTGTGTTAAATTTTCAATGAAAGGAAATCAAAAAGAAAGTTATAATTATATATATGAACATATAGATACACTAAATGAAATATATTTTCCATACTGCTAAAAAATGCATTTCAAATAATAAAAAAAATTCCCCCTGAAATATTTCATACATTTTCATAAATTTTTATCAACTAACTCTGTGTGTTCTAACTCATAACGCTATGTGTATAAAGAACTTTCGATTTAAATTCAACAATTTGCAACATCTTCAGCAGTCAAAATAAGATACCAGCTTATGTCATTTGTTTGGAACTAGTTACATATACCACGATTCTCTGTCTACTAACTGACTGATGATATATTTTTTTATGAAGCTAATGACCTGCCAAACTTGAGAAAATTATTATTATTATTATTATTTTAAATTTTATGAATCATTAATGTAACTTAAAAATTTTTAATCGATTTAGAAAGCTTCTAAGCTGATTTTAGTTATACAGCTTATATGAATGAACATGCAGTCAGAAAATAGAAAGCTCAATTTAACCCTTTATCTACTGACGGTACTTATAAGTACCAATCACTTTAAAACTTTATAGCACAACAACCATTACTTATATTCTGATGGTACGTTTTAGAAACAGTCTTTTAACTCTACTTTTTCATGAAAAATGGCAATAGTTGTTCTAGGCTGATGAATTTTGCGAGGAAGAAAGCTATTTTCGAACGGACATTGTGTTCTTTTGCTGCCATTTTGTGCGGATTGCCGCTCTTATCTTTTCTTTGCTATAAATATATAATATCAAACCAACGGTAAGTGTTGTATTTTTTTTATTCATTCTGTATAGTCTTAGAATATTATTTGCCCAATCATTATAAGATAACAGATTATGTAATGTGATTAACGGTCGAATTATTCGGTGGTACTTATAAGTACCGCCAGTACACGTAGCCAGTACATCATCATGGACAATTCTTTTTCTTCCGTGCCACTATTTGAGTATTTGAAAACGAAAAATATATATGCAGTCGGCACCATTCGTCCTGATAGACTTGGGTTACCCAAACTTATTGATGATAAAAAAATGAAACGAGGGGACATAAATTATCAAATATCTGATCAAGGAATATCCTTCTTCAAATGGAAGGACAATCGATCCGTACACTTTCTTTCGAATTATCATGGAAACGACACTTGCAAAATCCAAAGGAGACTCAAAGATGGTACCAAAATTGACGTTACCGCACCCATTGTTGTAAAAGACAATGGACACATGGGGGGAATTGATAAAGCCGACATGTTACGTGCTATTTATGATAGGGGCAGGAAATCGAAAATATGGTGGCACAGGCTTTTTTTGCTATGCTAGAAATGGCATATGTAAATTCATATATTGCATATGTGGAAGTGCGTCGTGAGAAAATGTCGTCCCTCGAATATAAGCGCTGCATTACCAAAGGACTACTAACAAAATCAAAACCACAACCAAAACGAAAAGAGAGACCTAAATCTAATGGAGATGAACAAACTTTTTGTGCAAAAAAGAGAAGAAAAGGAAATTTGTCTGTTTCTAATGATGTTCGTTTAGAAAATAGAGGATGCCATTGGCCAACATTCGTGTCGAATCGAGGACGTTGTGAATTCTGTGCACTAAAAAATATTCAATCAAAACCACATTCAAAATTATCAACTTGTAATATATTTTTGTGCGTAAATGGGAAAAAAAATGTTTTTATGATTATCATCAAATGTGAATTTCTACCTATATTATGTATAAAATAAAATTATGTCAATTTGATAATTTCTTTGTTTTCTTATGAGTGTTTTTTGGTTATTTAGCATTTTTAAGAGGTTGAATTTCATTAGAAATATCATCCGTAATTTTTTTCTATTATGAGGAAATTTATACATAGTGTACTGACGGTACTTTTAAGTACCACTTTAATTAATTAGTTCTAATAAATTAAATTTTGCACCGGGGATATTTTTTTCTTGTATATTCTTTAATTATCAATATGGCAGCTAAAAAATATATTTATGAAGACATTTTCAGTAGTTCATAATGCAGTAGATAAAGGGTTAAAGCATAAATGAAAACTATGCATTACCTGATGCTTGATCCACCGGGTTCCTGACGCAAACAATTTACAAGCCCGATAATTCCACAATTATTAGAAGCTTCACTCACAAGCCATATTCTTTTCGGGTCAGATGACGTTGATGCTATAGTAATTTGTTCACTCAGTTCATCAACCCATTTCTCATACTTATCCTCTATGACAGGAATAACTATATCTTCATAAGGTATATCAGGAGATTTCCTCAATAAGTACATGGTAGATGCTAAAGAATCAGATTTCTTGCAAATCACTTGTAGTTTCAAGTCTATGAAAGTCTCTTCTAAATCAGATTCAGTATGAATGGGTAACACGGTTTCCCCAACAGCTGATAAAATTATTTCAGCAGGAACTAAACAAGTCCTCTGTAGTAAAAGTACGAATCCATTGTCTTTAAGTGTTGCCAATACATTTTCAAGGATTTGTCTATGTTCTTCACTATGATGGTTCAAGAACTTCATCACACAAAGGTCAATATCTTTAAAGGGCAAAGCAGATTTTGGATCCCATGAAGACAATTCAAAATTTCTTGAAGGTAAATTACTTTTTTCTAAGAGATCAGGTTTAGAATGAGCAATTAAATACTTTACATTCAGGTCACCAAAGGTCTGGACAGTTTCACTGATTTTAGTGCTAAGAGGTAGAGAAGTGTCAGCAATTTCTAGTATCTTTAACCTTCTGGAAGCAGCATTCTCTAAAACAACATCCATCACAGTTCGTAAAGGATTTTCCTGCAACATAGTTTGAGATAATATGTCATTATCCCTTTCTGATAGGTAGATGTTGACATAATTCTTGACATGTCGTATCAAGTCCTTGCTAGTTGCAGCATTTATAATGCCAGATAGAGACTTGAGAAGGACATGATTATCAGTGTATGATTTGAAGTAGCTCGCAATTAATTCATCAGCTTCTTTAAATCCCTTCATAACGTCATATGTTTTATCTTTATTCATTACAAATAATTCCAAAATCGCGTTTGCAACTGATGAGCAAACATGAATATATCTTCCCAGTGTTTCTTCAACAGAGTTGCAAAGCATTTTAGTTTCATTGTATGGAATGAAGCGATATTCTTCTAATAAAGGTATCTGTTTGCTTTGAATTCTTCTAGGAGCAAAGCTGGTTTTCAAGTCTTTAAACACCACTCCACCAGAAATTATTCGCTTAGTGTTTTCATCATGGAAGACAGGTACACCTAAAAAATGTAAGGAGATTTATATCAACAAAATGAAACAAAAAATATATATTAACAGACGTTTTTTAATGGAAGTAAAGAATAACATATACTTACTATTATAATTACTTACCATTACATTCCTTAAGTGCACTATTCATCACAGTCTTATGGAGGATAGGATCTATTTTTATATTCTGTATTCTGGTTGGTAGGCACAACGCTCGTTTCGGTGAGCCAAGAATGGAAACCTGAAGCATTGTGTCTAAGAAAACTACCCACTCGCCAGTCCATTTCAGGAGGCCTTTAGTTCCTGAAATAAAATAAAGTAATGTTGTTTATTTGGTGTTATTTTGATAGATGCAAAATACAGATATATTTCATAGTGACACTGATCATACATATAATAAATATTAGTGCAGTTCTCTATAAAAAAATATTATTGTATTTATTCTTGAATAATATGTTGAATGAAAAATTATGTATGCCTACAAAGTTGAGTATTTAAACCCATATTGTCATTACAATTGCATGCTAGTATTTCTAAACTGATTTATAATTTTTTTGTAATAATATGCTTATG
This sequence comes from Araneus ventricosus, assembly GCA_013235015.1. NCBI lineage: Eukaryota > Metazoa > Arthropoda > Arachnida > Araneae > Araneidae > Araneus > Araneus ventricosus. The sequence continues at coordinate 24,152 of BGPR01012548.1, read as the reverse complement.
TTAATGTATTTCAGGACACAAGATAAATTCTGATGCTTTCCCACCCCCAATGGGATCAATAAACCAATCTACAACCACAGTATTAATTATGACACAGTTGAAATAATATTTTAATATAGAAAAGAACATAGATAATTTATTAACAAAAGAATAAAGTGAATAAAACATAATCATATTGTTCACTAGTTGAGGCATACGACTGCGATCGGAGACATTTTTTTGAAAAATAACTTATATATATTTTAATCTTATTTTTCAACTGCATATGTTTTAGAACTATGAAAATATTGTAAAATTAAGCTTTCAAAATAATATTTTTTAAAAAAAACTGAGAAATTTGAAGAAAAATGACTAAAATATTTGCCTTACGCTAACAGCCATAGACAAAATCATATTCTAAATATACATAAATCCTTGTAGGAGCATATTTTTATGACAGTTATCTGTGTTATGCTCTAAAATATTTCTTGTACTTCAAAAGAGTTTTGAGATATAGCTGAACATAGTTATAAACTGGTAATTTTTCATAAAAAATGCTTTTCGTTTATTCTTAAACACATAAAAATATTACTTGATTTTAAAATTGGCATTAGTTTTTAGAGGAAACATCAAGCATATTAAAGAAAACAATCTCAGAAAATTTCATATCAATACTTGAAATAACGTTTTGAGAAATCAATGTTACGGTCGACAGTTTTCGTCAAAAATATCATTTCTATGAAAACACATTTAAAGTGTTAATGCAACTTAAAATAATGCTTACAGTTTTTGAAAGACATTAAAACTCTCCAAGTGTGTAGGTGGTACCTTCCTTAACCTCAAATTTGAATTTGTACTTGCTTTGCTGGCTCTTCTTTTTTTTCTGGACAGTTTTACAAATGGTTCAGAATTACTCTTTGAGTCGACATTTCTCATACTGTCGAGGTTCCAATAATTCAACTATGTTCAGAGACAGTTTTTAAAAAATTAACTTAAAAATATTTTTAAATGTTATTTTTAAGCTGCATATGTTTCAAAACTATTAAAGTATCGTAAAATTAAGCTTTTAAAATATTATTTTTTAAAATACTGAGAAATGTGAAGAAAAATTACTAAAAAAATTTGCCTTACGCTAACAGCTGTAGAAAACATTGTATTCTAAATATACATAAATCCTCATAGGAAAACATTTTTCTGACAGTTATCTGAGTTACGCTCTAAAATACTTCTTGTAATTCAAAATAATTTGAGATATAGCTGAACAAAGTTACTAAATTTGTAATTTATCATAAAAATGCTTTTTGTTTACATATAAACACTTAAAAATGTTAATTAATTTTAATATTGACCGTAGTTCTTAGAGGAAAACATTAAGCATATAACAAAAAACAAAATCAGAAAATTTCATATTAATATTTGAAAAGCTATTTGAGAAATCATTGTTACAGTCAACAGTTTTCTTCAAAAATATCATTTCTCAATAAACACATTTAAAGTTCTAATGCAACACAAAAGTTTATAGTTTTTGGAAGGCATTAAAATTCACCAGGTTTATAGGTGGTACCTTCCTTAGCCACAAATTTTAAAATTTTACTTTTTTTGCTGGCTCTCCTTTTCTCCCAAGACTGTTTCACGGATGGTTTAGAATGTCTCGTTGAGTCAACAATCCTCATATTGTCAAGGCTCCAATAAAACATCTTTAAATCAGGTCCTGTCAGCATACCTAATTTTTGAAAAATAGGTAATAAACCAGCAAAACCAGAATTAAAAAGAATGATGACAATATTAATTCCAGTTGGAGTGTTTGTAGCTCAACAAATATCTCTTTTGAAACAATGCTCCACACAACATTATTGAAACTTTCGTTGCAATTTTGAGTTTTGCCATGCAGACAATTTTTCTACAGTTTCTGATCACAAAGATCCATGTAAGTTTTTTCATAGAGTTTACGACAGAATTAGGTAGAGCTGGAGATTTGTCAACAAATTTAATCCCAGCAAATTTTGCCTTCTGGAATTTGCACCAGCTGTTTTGTCCTGTTGGTCATTGTCGATGCATCTCTTTGTTTCCACCAGAGCAGCAATGAAAAAATGCTGCTATTACTGCTCTTTACATTTCTACCAGATTCCCAACATTGCTTCGAATTGCAATTCCATAGTAATTCTGCAATTCGTCTATGAATTTGTCGGTGAGCTTTCCTTTTGCACCAAGACCCTTTTCGTTCCTTTTTAATTTTCGCAGACGTCCTCTGACCCTTTTCTGTACATGCCCAATGCACCCTAACTTTTTAACAGAATTATTACCATATATGTTTTTTACTTCTTCAAATTCCTTCGAATCACCATCAGCATAGTACTGGCTGTACTGCAATTTACGTAAACGCTTTGATCGTTCGAACATCCTATGGACACTTACAGGCTCCATATTGCCAGATCTACCAACATAGTTAGAACATTCGTGATTCTCCTTATTTTTATATCTGACATTGTCATTTGTTTTGCACGCGCGACAATAATGGGACATGATCTAAGCATCTAAAACCTTTCCAGTATCAATAGAAATGATTGTAGTACAGTCATTTAGAGACGAATAGCCACGCCGCTGCCATGTTCCATGAACTGAAACACCGCAGCTGGAAATTTTATTCGAAGGGAATACTTTCAATCTTCTCACTTCTTCTGCAGCCCTGATCGTATTTTCTTGTGAACAGATTTCCACACATTCAAAAACAGCTTTTTCCTGATGTCGAAAGCTGCTCTTAGAGAGGTAAACTGAGGGTTCAACACAGCTGCTGTATATCCTCTACCAGCAAGTCTCAAATCAAGTATAAGAAACTTGTTTATATTGCAGCTCTTTTTTACTTTAGGGTTTGAACAAAAACCTTCTATGAAAGAACAATTTGTGCAGTGCAGAGAGAAGTTAGAGTACAAACCAAACCTTGAATCTTCAGTGAGCTTCAATCCAGATGAAAAGCAAGAAGGGCAACACAGATATTAAAGTCTGAAAATCAAATATACGATTTCCCGTCAATTCCACGGTTTTAGATTCCTACACTTCTTCCCAAATCAAACTGCTGTCTTTCAATTTTGAGGTACTGACACTAGAACACTCTTGCACACTTTCCCGAGTAAAGCGATTGCCATGAAATATAAATTTTTTCGACAGTCTAGATCTAGCTTTTGGCATACTTAATTTCAACAAAAAATAAAGGCTAAATAATTGATTTTGAAACTCTAAAACACTAGTTTCTCATTCAAAAGACGGTATGTTTTGATTCAAAAGACGGTATGAAAATAACTCGTTTGAATGTAAACAAATCAATGAAGAGAAGGATGCTATTGCCAATTTTTGAAATGATAAAGATAAATAATACTTTTAAAAAGAGACTTAAAGTTTAATTCAATAATATAAGAAATCATGAAAATTATTAGAATGAATTAAAAATGTACTTTAATTGAGAAAAATGAAAGAAATCTATAACTTCCGGTTTCGGAATGCAACTTCCGGTCTAGATTTTAGCTTGTGACTCGGTAATGAAACAGCTGTAACTGCATTTGTAATTCACGTAGAGTAAAAAGTGAGGTAGTTGTAGAAAGCTGATTAAACAGGCTACAAAATTAAGTCATAACAGTTTGACAATTCCATCGAAAACGACGATTTTAAAGCAGTCGGATACCTTAACAACTATTGTACATCATTATTCAATCTGGTAAAGACTGAAAAAGCAAGTCAACCATGAATGTTCTCTTTGATTTTTTATGAAATATTTTATAGCATTGTAATAATATTTTAAATTATTCAAAAAAGAGTTGAATAAAAATAAGTCTTTGTTTAAAAATTTCATAAGTTGCATATCCTAAATTTTCTTTAATTACATGGCACTTAACACTATCATTTTTCTAAAAACCATTTAATGACAAGACTCAAAATTATACCTTCAATATCAGCTCCAGCTAAACCTTGAAATGTTGGACCATAATCATATCCTCTCAGTTTCAATTCCTTATATATGTCATTCTGGTTTAATGGCAAAGATTTGAAATCGTTACTTTTCAATAACTCGGATGAATCAGTTCTCACGCTTTCTTCTTGAGAATATATGCGCCCGCTGCAAACAGTCATGTCACCTTCAGAGATTTCAAATTCTCCAGCATTTGTTATTTCAACTAAGAAATTGGTTGATGCTATAAAAATTTCGATTTATTAGTTTAGTAACCAACAGAAAATATTCATGTTTAAATAATCAATTATTTTCCCTCTCTGATGTTATTTAATTTAAAAAAATCACTGGAACTTAAAATTTACTTAAACTGTAGGAGAGTACATAAAATATCCTGATTAACTTGAGGAAGCATATAAAAAATTAATGCATAAATAGTTCTCAAAAAACTGAAGTAGAAAATTAGAATTTGTGTGTCATCGAAAAGATTAATTTCTTCTTTGATTTTTTAAATCATCTGAATTTAAATCTTCCCTTACCCTAATAGCATTAGGAAGTAAACTGTATTTTCACTATATGGTACAATGTTTTCTAGTGGATTGTGTTCCTAGTGTAATAATAGTTTGATTGTAATAGCTGTTAGGCATTAAAATACTGCTTGAAGAAAAATATCACTCTTAAAGTCATTTTTGAAACTTTGTACTGATTAATTCTTTCAGATCAGAGCTTCCAAAAATATCTTGATACTGTCTCACTTGCAATATTTTGCAACATTTTTATAGCAGGGGGAAAAATAGAATAAAATTAACTGGTATCTGTCTTTGTTCTACAACAGTACTTTAACTTTTTCTGGTCTGAACTTATTTTGAAGACTAACCGATTTGAATGAAAATTGTGTACCCAGAAGTTCAATCAGATTAAAGAGATAATCTTTACCTTGTGGGGTGTCAGAAATTTTTTACAAGCAGAATTTTTTTTCTTTGGGTAAAGGTTCAACTGTTACACAATTAATACATCAGTTCCACCCCATTGCTTATCTGATCTGTAGGGGTTTTAATCACCCTATACAAAGTTTCATTCTCTTGTTTTAGTGTTTAGTCCCAAGTCTGATGGCTAGATTAATTGCTAAGATAAGAATAATTGCACCACGTACAGTCATGAGAATGACAAGTCTTATCTTCCATTGACGTAAAAAGGTACAAGATGCTGTCCAACATTTCTCCAATACCTTCATGACATTTTACAGCATTCAGAATACTGAACGTAATTTGGGGATATCATATCGTTCTTGCGCTAAATGTGGGGATCTCACTGTTTCGTTTTCAAAATCATCATGTTAATGCAATATTTGAGATGTTGTCCACTCATAATATAAAAGTTAAAGAAATTAAAATCTCTCCTTAATTTATAATATCCCTTCATATATAGGCAAAACATTTCATTTGTTACAAAGAATGATAATTACCTTCTCTAGATAATACAGCAGCTCTGTGAATCTTCACTTCTTCGAATGTAACAGGAAGTGACATAACATCAGTTCCCTTTATCTCTGCCAGAACTTTCCAAACTAATACCAAATAACCAGCGACTGGATAAAGACATCTGCCATCTATACGGTGATCCAAGATGTACTTGTCCGGTGACTCGTCTGAACCAACATTCACTTCGGTGATCATCTGAGACCGGTTTGCATTTTTGTCCCATTTGGCTACACACCAACTCTCAGAATGATCCCATTTGATTAATGGGGATATCATTGGTGTACCCTTTGGCACCGGGAATTGCACTTGAGGATACAGTTTCTCAATATCTGGATTTAGACCAGCAGTGTAAAGTCTGAAAAAATGAGTTGGTTTAAGATTTAGCATGAACTGAGTATATCATTAAACAATTATAAATATCTCTATTTCAGTTATCATTTTATCACTCGCAGTTCTGTGCAAAGGAAGAAAAAAAATCTGCTCTTCATCGCAGTCTTTAAAGCTTTAGACATTCTGTTTTTCAAAGGCAAATTACTTACAGGGTCTCTTCTTTTATCACAAGACAAAACTCTTCACAAAATAACCAATAAATGTCTTCTTTTATCCAATTAACAAAATTAAAATGAAACGTTATTTACTATTATTGATATTTTTGAAGGCATTAATCAGGAGTGGATTAAACTTATTGGGGGCGCCTGGGGATAATGCTCTTGGGGAAATCTGACAGCATCATAAATATGTTCTTGTAAATTTCGGTATGTCAGTTATGACGTTTTAAAAAAATAATTTCACTTGCTTTTAGTCACAGTAACTGGATATCTATTAATAATAATTGCGTTTTATTGTCGCTTTATTGCTTAATTTAATTAGATAATTAATTAGCTTAATTAACTTTTGTTGATGTCTAATATGCTTTGAATTCAGTAACTTTAAATTGACATCTGCCATTCGTGCATACAAATATTTCCATTAAGCATTAACGAAACAACTTTAGAATTCATTACATAAAATAAAATGTTAATTAGCTTCTTCTTAGAAAAATTATTTTGGATACATCTAACGAACAAGTAATGAATTCTACACATCATTCAGCGAGTTTTAAATCTCAGAATGACAATTAATTTGATTCTAAATATAGAAATATGATAAAGAAAGAATTACAAGAACAAGAAATACAATAATTAAATTTTCAAATTAATATAGTAGATTCATCTTTAACTTTTCGTCGTTTTTCTTATATTGAATAATCATAGCCTTTTATAACCCATAATATCTATACTTTCTTTATTCATATAGAAGTTTCAGAGGCAGGAAATCATTTACAAAGATAACATTTTTCGAAATTTTTTCATAAAGTATTTTCAGAAGATTCATAACAAATTCGGATCATTCTGAAAATTCTTCACATTATTCCATAATTCCGAAAAAAGCTGGATTTGAGATTTCTTTGATTGAAACGATCATGAAAGATTAAACTATTTTCAAATACCTGAAATATCGCCATTTAATAAACTCAGAGAACCGTTTGAATACATGTGTGTGTGTGTGTATGTGTGATTTTAAGAAACCCCCTTCAATTATGAAATACAAGCGCTTAAGTTAAGAAACATTGACCATTTTCATTATTAAATAACATATTCTAAGAAATTAAATAATTTAATTATTGTAATCTGATCTTCTAGTTAATGACACACATACAGGGTGATTAGAAAAAACGTGGCCAATCAGGCATACGATAAGCATCCAAAATCACATAGGAGCATGGGTGCGCAAACACCATTTGGAGGCATCATATGACATTTAACATAAAACAACGCTGGCAAAAATACTGGTATCTTTTTGAATTTTAAAGTTATTAAACTGGAGATTTCATATAAGTTGTCCTATATTTCTGGCTTTGATGCTGTGAAAGAAAAAGTACGCTGCTAGTCGCGCATGCGAAGTAAAAAATTATTTACTACAAATTCTCATATCTTCTTTAATTATCAATGCATTTACTTCAACTTTTAATAAAATACGTTTCTAGCATATGGTCAAGTATTTTGTAAGTTCGTATTATTTAGAGAAAAATTCTGCAAGTTATAAGCAAAAAGCATGCCGAAACATTTGGTATTTTTTAAAGAAAACTTTGTCTCTCTCTGAAATATTGTGGTATTTTTACGAAAATGCATGTAAATGTTGCTGACATCACACAAATGAATTTATGAAAGTTACAAACCATTATCAGTTTCCAGTGAAGCGGGCTGAACCAAAATCCCTTTTTCACTTCATCAATTTCTGGTCGGTCCTCTAAATGCCATCATGACCAAATTTCAATGTGAAATGTGAGTTAGAAAGTATTCTTTATATGGTTGAGGCTCGAGGGATATTCACCCAGCCTTTCGGGAGATATTCAAAAAAATTCGAAATTTTATTCTGTATGCCTCACCTAAATTTAAACTTTGGTCAGGCACAAGCGAGTGCATCCATCCGCTTCAGAGAAAACTGGTAACGCAAATTTTTTCGAATATCTCCCTACAATCTAACTGAATTTTCTTCAAACCTAGATCATATAAATAATAGGTTTTTACTCACCATTTACATTAAATATTCAGTCACGAGAGCATTTAGAAGACCAACCAGAAATTTTTGAAATCGAGAACGGATTTTGACACACCCCGCTTCACATAATGCTGATAATGGTTTGCAACTTTCATCATTTTGTTTGTGTGATTTGTGCTATATTTACATGCGTAATATATGCGTATATTAATAGCGCGAATATTCTAGAGGATAAAGTAAATCTTAAAATCCAAACATTTCCTTCATGTTTTTTGTTTATAACTTTCCGAGTCTTCTTTGGAATAATACGAAGCTTACATATTACTTGACAATATGCTAGAGGAGCATTGTATTAAAATTTGAAGAAAATGCATCAATGATTAAAGAAGATTTGAACATTTAATATTAAATAATTTTTTACTGAGCATGAGCGGAAGGTCCCGTAATTTTTTTCACATCTTCAAAGCCAAATACATGGGGCAACTTATATAAAATTTCCATTTCAATGCTATTAATATTGAGAAAGGTATCGGCATTTTGGCCAGTGCTGATTTATGTTAAATACCATCTGCTGCCTCCAGATGGCGTTTGCGCGCTCATGTTCCTATGTGATTTTGGATGCTTATCATATGCCTGAATTACCCTAAAAGTTTCGCCACGATTTTTTGATTCACCCTGTGTTCAAAATATATTGCAAATTGTCAGGTGTGAAATCCATTGCTAAGGTATCCCTATCACTTACATGATAAAATTAAAATATATGATAGCTTGCAAAATAAATTGTAGGTTTTGTTTACATTAAAAGAAGATGCAATTTTCTTTTGTTATCTGCTTAATTTTTCATTTTTTAATTACTTACATTAAATGCTGAAAACATAATTATCAAACAATGCTTCATATATGATTTACAAATTAAAATAAAAGGTATATTTTAAAAATATTCTATTATCTTGGCACATTTTTTGGAGAATATTTTTAAATAGAAAAGTCTTTATTTAATGTCAGAAACTGAAACGCAAATCAAGAAATATTATCGTAAATCGAAAGTTGTATCATTTTCCAACAGACCAGAGAAGATAACTCTTTGATTTGAACTATTTATGGAATGGAAAAATACAAAAATCCTATTAAAAGCCATATTTAAATTTTATTTCTTTGTTATGATTGGGTTCTTTCTGAATCCGAGGAAAGAGAATATCTGGCTATCTGGAAAACTTTCTGAAGGACGCTTTTACAATTATTTAGGTCTGGTATACACATCTGATTTGTGTTGGACAAGAGATTAGCGGCCTGATTCTGGAGAAGCTATTAGCTATGGAAGTACACTCATAACTGTTTATACTGCATACAGACCTCCCTTGATGCTGGAAATGTAATCAACGGCCGTTTTGCTCAGCATCTTCCCTAGGAAACCGGAAAAGAACCGTACTCGCAGTTAGGTTTTTCAGAAGTGCGGGAAGTCTGTGCGTAGTATCCAACTAGTATCAGTATATTACATGCCCTTAATCGCTTCTCCCGTATTTTGTCACTAATGACGTTATCAATTAAAATTGGGTATGTCAACAGGGTATTAGATAGGAATTATCAATTTGCGATAGTAAAAAAATAAACCTACGCTTCATTTCGAGGCCTCATTTCGCGCGCGCCTAGCCTTTAATCCATGCCTTGGCAATATGAATGGAGTTCCTATTGCTAGAATCGTCGAAAATGCTGAGCATTTCATGGCATGGAACTATTGAAAGAGTTAGCATCTTGAAATGGAATCAAAATATAAAATAACGTGTTTAGTCGCCACTGCAGAATAATCAAATTTACTGACAAAGAGGAGAAATGTGGAAATGTTGAATGAACAGAAAAAATGCTAAAACAGGACCTTGATTCGCTTCGTCAGTAAAATAGTAATTAAAGTATTTATGTGTAAATGAATTTGAAAAGCAATAAAACATTTTTAAGTGACATAACAAGATTCACTCCAAAGATTCACTTGAAAGAATTACTTACCTTCCAAGACTAGACAAAAGATGAACAGTGTTATCCACATTTCTTTTCATAAGACCAACATACTCAGCATGAGGGCCGATTACTCTCTTAAGTATAGCCTGAAGCAGATGATGGGGCGCAATCTCAATGACAATGGCATCTTTAGGAACATGAAGGAGTGCTTCGTGGAACAGGACTGGGGCGACAAAATTTTTGACAATGTAGGAGGGACCAGCTAATTTTGCAGAGGGATCATCCCATTCTTGTTTTGGATAAGAAGAGCTAATCCAACGACTAGTTCTAGGTTTAGGACTGGGTATCACCTACAGAAAATAAATAAATAAAAATCTATGTTATATTAAAAGATGTCTAAAGGATAAATTAAAAGTAGTTTATAAAATACACTTGATATATGCAACTCATAATATTTTCCAGCGCATAAATAATAACAAAAGATTCAACAAAAAAATTATGGTTTTAATATGTTTATGAATTTGATACACAGTTAGAAACACACTTTATGGAAAAATATCAGAAAAATTAAAAATTGGACGTTCATTTTGAAGCAAAATAGAAGGCAACATTTTAGCCTCATATTCTGTATACAGTAAAACCTTCCTATAACGATATTTGCTTTGGTCCCAGCGGAATTCCTACCTACTCAACGTATTCTGAACCTCCTCCTTACTCAGATAATCACTTCTTAGATGTACCTGTATTATAGCCATAATTTCACCACTATGGATCCAGTTTGTGTCGCACAAATCAATAGCAGCAAAATGCAGGAGAAATCTATTAGCGGCTAGAAGTGCAGTTATAGTATCAATTGGGAAATAGTACATGTACCTACCGCAGACGAAGAGCATTACTAATGTTCGACACATCTGCGATTTGAGGGGAATGTGCTAGGCTAAAATGTCAGAAAAGCCATTAGAAGTACTCTTGCTCTGCGGCAGGTATATCTGACTGTTTTCACTGCACTTCAAGCCACTTATCGCTTCTTCGGTATTTTGACTTTAGCAATTTGTTCGACACATCTCCAGCGGGCCTTAGAAAACTGGTACCAAACAATACCGATTTTTTTTCCTTGAAAATCGAAACCACATGGTCCAGAATGTGGATAGCAGTAGAATCGGGGGAAGGGGATAGAAACCAGAGCCCCTTATAGCAGGGGGACTAGAAGGAAGGATGGGCTAGCAATTGAATGTTCACAGATGTTATTTCCCTCGATTTTCACGTGCTATCGAATTCACAATTAGAACATGTGAACTACTTAGATAGGCGCAAGGATAAGTGTATGCAAGTAACATTTGCTGCAACAAGTAAGCAAACCAAATTAACATATTATTTTCAATAATGTTATTATGAAAAAAATGTGCTTACATCTCGCGTTTATGCATACTTATATCGTTATGAAATTTTTTATTAAAATTCTCTCTTTGAAATTCTTAATAATTTAAATTTTAAGTGTGTGTAAATCAAACCCATTAGTTTCAAAACACACACTAGAAATTAGATTTGCATATATACAGAAAAAACAGAGAGAGAGTTAAAAGTAGTTGTATTTAGATACAAAGCAATATATATTGAATTAAATTATAAGCACACGCACATAAAAAAATCACCTTTTCTAGAGCAGTTTGCAGTTTTTCAACTGCAGGAAGTACGTACTGGCTGTGAAAAGCATAGCCACAGCTGTCAACTTCCCGAACAAAAACATTTTCAGCTTTCAAGGCATCAACAAACACTTTCATACTGTCTTTGGGTCCAGATATGGTTACAGAATCTTCAGCATTATGGCAAGCGGGAAAAATATCTTTAGGGCAGCACTTATTAACTTGTGACCAAGTCATACCTAATAATCAGAAAAAGCACACTTTAATGCAAAAGTCCATGCAAATAATAATGCAATTGCCATGTAGAGAACTTTTATTACAATGATGAATATCAAAAAGCTGTTTATTAAGACGTCAAAATTTTTATTTTATAATGAGTATGAAAATGACAAAAAAAAGAGGGAAGAAAGAAAAAGAAAACAATATGTTTTTTTTTCACTGCGTAATGCCTAATGTTGAAGTCACGAGGTACTAATGCGTATTCTTTTCATGAGTTGTATCTCATTATTTTATGTTCTGTAAAATTCCCCATACTGTTACTAGAGAGAAAAGAAATTTAAAAATATAAATGAAAATCTTTATTTTATGGCTTAATAATTTTATTTTAATTTCCTATCTTAGTAACTACCAACCTACTTTTCTTGTAACTTTTAATTTAACAGAAGGAAGCATACATATATGCGAGATAATGGTTTTTATGAAACGAAAGTCAGAATTTTTAATCAAACTTGTTTTACTACTATTTCTATAGTTCCTTCCATCAGAAATCGTACATAGTTAGTTTATACTAGTTAAAAAATACACATAATTTGATACTTCCTTCCCTGACTGTTATAAAGGAGAGTAAAACACACGTCTTCAAATCAAATCGAAGTGTAGGAGGGCAAAGTGACACTTAAATCATGAGAAAACTTCAATAGAATATAATGTTACATTCGAAACATCGACTCAACACATTTTTGGACTAAGGCTTGCAATGATTCTCTACCAATATGCTCTCAGTATAGCCAAACAAAGCACTAAGAAAACTGAAATCTAATTGGAATTTATTTAAACATTGAACATCTGCGCCTGCAAAGGTTCTATCACATATCCATAGTTACCAAGTGCAGCCATAGCTCCAGTTTGCAAATTAGAATCCTCTACTGCTTTTCCTTTCCAGAAGGCAGCTAGTACCGTTTGCTCAGCAGTGAAACTGCCATCCGCATAGGCACAGCCTAATTCACCCACACTGTGTCCAATTATGCCATCAGGAGATATGCCAATTTCATTCAGAGCATCAACAAGAGCAACCTCAAAATAAAAACAATAATATTCGAAAATTATGCACCACTCTCAGATATAAAAATAACAGCTATTTTCATTTCAGTGAAACAATGAATACAGTTTTCAAATATTTTGCTTACTATATCTATACAGAAAATAAAATTAATCTGAAATCGTATTTTCAATCAAGGAACATTAATTTAAATTTAAAGAATATTTTTTAAAGAATACAATGTTTTGAAGAATTGACTTTACAGCAAACTCAGAGTTTAATGAGGCAATTTACAGAAAATTTATAAAACGATCTATGACAAAACATTTAAAATTTAATTGAAAACGTGATTTTCTTATCTGTGAATATCTGTAAATATCTGTAGCAAAAAAGGTTAATATTGCTATATCTTCATTGCAGAAATAATATTGCTGAAAACTCGAAGTCATTTAAAGTGAATTGCGTTTATTTAACACATGGACTATGTTAACAGATATTAGGTAAAATGAATTTTCAAATTGCATTAAGCTGTTCAAAAGAAAAAAATTCTTAATATGGCATAAAAAATATTTTATACCTGTACAGCAGCAATGGAGACAAAAGCAGGAATGATTTTTCTTGAATTAGATTCATTCGTCACTACATTGGTTACTAAATCTATGAGATCCAGACCATAAGGTTTTAGTAATTCAGCTGACTTCCTGATTGAGCTAGCAAAAACTTCTAGATTCATAAGCTTTTTCGCCATACATGGCCACTGAGAGCCCATACCAGGAAATATATACCAAACAGGTCTATCTTCTAAAGTCAGTTTCTGCAATAGAAAAAGATTAATGTGTTGCAATTCAGTTCTATCATGAGTATTAAAAAATTCAATACAAGAATGATCGCATTTAATTTTAAAATCTGAAAATAAACTTCATCCCTGTATTATATAAAATAATCAAAAATATCTACAGTTAGAAATAAAAATAAAGCTATTTAAGCGTAGTTTGCTTTAGTTATATTATTAATATCCCATTTTGGAATAGCCATTTTCGGGACAAACCATATAATTTTAAACTGTCTGCACTCCCTTCACTAAAAGGTTTTCAACAACAATTTATAAAAAATTCCAAATTACACTTTGTTGATAAGCTTATTGAGGAATGGCACTTTCTAAGATCTTCTGTCTAAAATAAATGAGTGACAATGAGATCAGCAAGCAAAACTGCGATTCTGCTTAATGTGCTATTATAAAGGAAAGTTAAATCATTTTTTGTCGAATCTTAAGAGCCTAAGACGAATAAAGTGCTTGTTATTTATAGAAAAAAAAATATTTTTAAGCTGAAGAGTTAGTTTCCTGAGAATATTTCTTTCTTTTTTTTAAAAACTAAATCTTACTTTCCAAATGCTAATAAAAATGAATTTTTATATAAAAGCATGAAATGTTAAATTTCACTTTTAAAATATAAAATTTAAAAAAATGCATTTGAGCAATACAGAGGTTAATATATATATATATATATATATATATATATATATATATATATATATTAGGGTGTCCCAAGATACAATGGGAAAATTTTTTTTTGCAAAATCGAATAAGCATACCCTCTATTTTTTTTCTATTTGACTTCAGTAACATAAATAAAAAGTATTATTGCAATAAGATAAAGGTAACTCGTGCCGACTTTAGGTCAAACTTGAACGTGAAATCTTGTACGGCGAATACTATGGTAAGATTGTAAAATATATGTTTCTTTGGTACATAAGACACCAATTTATTCAAAGCAGATATTTATTACCGTATTACAGTAAAAGAAACAATACTGTACATATTTTCGTTTCAATGTTTGCTTTTTTCAGTCAGGATAGATCTTCATGTGTTCTTGTATGCAATGTAACAAAAATTGTTTTTGTTCCTCCTCAACCGTTATTAAACCATGAAAGTCCTGCATCATATTTCCGCTCTTTCAGCTGTATCATTCACTGCTCTAAGCATTGAGACCGTCTTTATAGCGTCTAGAAACGAAACGTTATCCGCCCATGAAAAGGGACTCTCGTTGAGAAAACTATCATCAATTTTGAGTCTAGAAAACAATGACTGGCTTTTGACTGACATGAAATCATCGATACTTTTATCTGTAAAAAAATTAAATAACAGATAACAATTGCGTGATATAAATAAGTAACTAAATAAACAACTACAAAATCAATATATCAAACTCACCATACAATGAACCACAAAGTTCTTCCTTCGATGGAATGTATATTTTCTCATGGGTCGAGAAATTTTCTCTATGTAAATTTGCCACCATTTTTAATTTTGTTCCTTCGTCCGCATCATCATCAAAAAGTGCCAAGACTGCTATTTCGTCAGTCAAGAATCATAAATGTTTGCTAAATTTCTGTAAAACAGCTTTCTAGATACTTTCACTCACATTTTCGTAAGCTTTCAAAGATTTCAAAAAGCACAAATCTTTGTAGGGTGCTTTAACTGCCAAAATGAATTGAAGACATGGTTTAACGTAGATTGTCATGATAAACAAGCAGACGTCTAACAGTACTTCCTTATCCTGTGTGTTTAATTTCAGCTGAGAACTAAATAACGATAGTTTTAGGGAGTGAATAGCTTAGGCCATCCATCTAGCTTGGTGTATGGCACCCGGAGGTCTGAATTTTAAATTTTTTTCTGCATCTCCACCTAAAAATACGATAGAAAGTTCGATCAACTCTCGATAGTCATCTCTGAACATAACATTTTTAAGTTCAGCGCGGTAAAAGTCAAACAAATTTTCAAGTTCGGGTACGGTTCGGAACACTTTCATTGTTTCTGTATAGCACTGTATTTTTGTGAGATCGATGTTTTTCCAATTATTTTTGAGCTTTTTAAAGAGTGGAATATCGGGGCTTGTTGTCACTTGTTTTACTTTTCACTACGAATTCGGCCTTTAATACCAGTTCGTATACATGATGGCGGCAAGCGGAAAAAAGCATTTCCCTGTAAAATGTTTCCTCGAGGAACGCACAAGCACCATTAAACCGACCTGTATTCAAAGCCGTAGTATCACAACAGAGAATTTGTACTTTGTCTTCGAGATTACAATCTAAGATCGACTTCCAAAAAGCCTGCGTCTGTTCTTTGCCTGTAGAATTATTCAGTCTCGGCACAGCAATTTATTCTTTAAGTGCACATGAAATAACTATAGGCAAACGTTCTTCTTTCGATTTTCGAGCACTCAAAGCAGGCAAAGATTTGCCATCCTAATGTAAGGTCACTACATCAATTTCCTTGCTTTGGAAATCAATTATTATGTTTTCCTCACGTTCCTTCTGTTCTTCTATTCGGATTCTTTGAATTGAAGACTTACTTATCGGAAATTCGTCAATGTTACATCCAAGTGCATCAATAATAGCTTCAAGTTTAAACACAGAATCTCCCCTACTTCACTGACACCTGTCTAATGCAACAACTAACTTTGGGGTAATAAAATGTTTCCTTATTACTGATTTACTTGTTCCAGGTTCTGTGCTTTCGATCAGTGTTGGGAAATCTTCTGACTCCATATTTTCACTAGAATTCGAAGAGGAATCTTCTTACAATTGTTCGTATGACGCCGAGGATGTTGAAGCGGAAACATCTTTGATTCGCCTATTTCTTCTCTGTCAGCTCGAAGTCGCGTGCTTTGTCGGCCAGTTTTTTATCCACTCCACCCAAGTGACCGGGTCGCCCAGGCTCTCTTTGGCGCTGCAAGGACATCCTATCTTCCTCTATTTTCATTAACTGAAGTGCATCAGGGTGTGCAATGTCGAACAAATTGCATAAATTACTTACAAATTCTTGTTGTCGCCGCTTTAATACGTCTTATAATTTTTTTGCATTTTTTGTAAGTCTCCCCAAATTTGATACAAGTTAACAAGTTTCCTCACACAATTTGGTAGATATGCGTGCCTTTTCCCAAAATACATTCGAGAATAGCGAGATTCGCACTTTCATTAACAGTTAAATTCACTTCTCGAATATTGTAAAATAAAACTGCGAGAACTTGTCCATTAGAGGGAAGTTTTGAACCCGTTATTTGATGTTTTATGTCCCCTATTAAAAATATCACTTTTTTAGAACTACGCAATTCCACTGCCATGTTCTGTTCACTGATTAAAAATTATACAAACACTTAGTACCAGAACACTTTACCATTTGCAGCTGTTTTGTGCTCTGCAAAACATATATGCCAGCGTTCGCTGTCTTAAGTACACAAGTACTGATTGACACGTTTAGATGCAAGTTGGCACGGGTTGCTGTGGTTCAAATTGCATGAAACTTTATTTATAATTGTTTTGACATAAAAGGAAAAAATAAGAGGTTATGCGAAAAAAACAAACGACTTTCATTTTTTGGGACACCCTAATATATATAATATATATATAAATGTTAATAATAGTAATACTTCACAAAATAATAATTTTAGAGATTTGAACTGTATTCATAGTGACAATATAGAGGGATATGATATTGGATATAGAGATAATATTACAAAAAAGTATAAAACCAGGATTTTTTGAATTCAAAATATAAATATAAAAATAAATTGGCTTCTCCTATTTCACATTCTACATTGCAGTTCAAAAGTAATATAAAGCAAATGAATAATATTGAAAAGGTTGATTATTTAGAAAATCTAAAATTCAAAAGTTTTAATAATAAAAGATGCAAAACTTGTGCAATGATTAATGAAGCTCAATTAGATAATAGTTCTGAATTTCTTTTTTGTAAAACTTACAATAGTATATATATGATGAATTGTAAAATTTGTAATTTCAAGTATATAGGGCAAAACTCTAATACAATTAACTTAAGAATTAATCAACACCGTTCAGACACTAAAAAATTTGAAAACAACAGAAATATTCATAATAAAATAGAAATTGGACATTTTCATGCACATGGTTTTGATAATGTAGATATTAGTATCATTAAGATAGTTCCTTACATAAAAAATAGATTATGGTGGGAAATTTTTTTTATAGACTACTACAATACTATTTATCCATATGGACTTAATGTATTGTATTTTGAAAAAAACATTTTGCAAGTTTTAAAAAGTAATGAATCTCATTACTTTTATAAAGTAGAAGCTTCTAATATAGGAAAAAGACATGGTAAATATAGTATAGCTAGACACAAGAGAGATAATAGAGAACTTAATATTATTAATGAAGATTTAATGGAACTTTGTAAGAATTTTGATAAAGATTTTAACATGAAAAAGATTAAATGATATATGTTTGGATTAAATAAAAAAGAAATAAAAGCTTGTAGACAATTAATTATGGATAATAAGACAGATTCACATGGATGGGATTTGAGTAGAGATATCTTCAAATTTATATATAAAAAATTTAATTTATCTAATAGCACTTACAATAAGAAAGATATTGAATACTGTACCTCCCTTTTTATGAACAAAAAGTATGACAACTGTAAATTTTCTGCTATATTAGATAAACATATTAATTGCTTCCCTATAAAAAATATTAAAATTAAACGTGCATTTAAATATAACAAACAATTAGGCAGAATGATTTTTAACTATAATAATATAAAAGAAAGTAATACGAGTGATGATTGCAAGTGTATAAAATATAATAATTTCTTGAATGAAGATCATGGACATGTAATTACTGGAGATTTGAATATTGTTAGAAATGAAAAAATTAGAGAATTAATGAATAAAGGTACAAAGCATCGCTTGGCTATAGCTAATAGTAATGAAATTATTAAAAAGCAAATTAAAAAAGATATTGAGAAATTTATATTAAATATGGCAATTAAATATAGTCTGCCTCTAGAGGCATTTAGTGAATATAGACAAAAAAACATTTTTAGATCTTTTTAACTATAATTTTAAATCTAATGATTATATTGGATATCCTGATATTAAAAAACAAATTAAAGAGTTGCAGACAGAATTTGTAATTGTCTATATAGACAAAGTGCCCAGTAATTTTGCTATAATTTGTAAATTTTATTACAAAAAATTACTTAATGATCATATTATTAACAGTGATATTTATAATGAGACAAAATTAGGTGAAAGGGAAATTTCTAATAGAATTCAAGCTTTCCATAAAAAACTGGGAATGAATTATATTAAAAAAGATTATCCTCTCATCTTTCTAACACCAAAATTTCACAAGAGTCCTCTTAAATTTAGAAGTGTTACTAATGGCTGCAATACTTATATTACAAAATCTGTCAAAATCTTGCAAAAAACATAGAGACAGTGATAGAGAATTTAAATAAGCAAAAAGATACAATTATAGAAAATAATAGTGTAGAGATATTGAATGTAATTAAAGATGAAGAAATAACTAGTGTACATACTTTTGACTTTCAGGATTTATTTAATCGTATAGATATTGAAGATTTGACTAATACCCTAGTAAATATACATAATGATTCTGATCTTAAAAAAGATATAAACATTAATAATTTTAAAAACCTTATTAATTTTTTCTAAAAGAAAAATATATCTTTTTTGATAATAGGATTTTCCATCCAATTAAAGGATTACCTGAAGAAGGTCCAGCTAGCAATAGTTTAGCAAATATTTACCTTCATTACTATGAGAAAGATTATACTAATTATAGCCATAGTATATTATTCCGTTATATAGATTATTTAATATTATTCAATGAAGAAATAGACCTTTAGCCACATATTGACTTCTATCCTGATTATTTAAAACTTATAAAAACTAATGACAATGAATTAGCTGCAGAATTTCTAGATCTAGATATAAAAATTATAGATAACAAAATAGTAACAGATATCTTTGATAATAGAAATGCATTTAATTTTCAAATTAATAAATTTCTTTTTGGAATAGTAATCTTAGCATTTCTGTCTTCAAGAACTTAGTGAAAAATTATATAATTAGAAATAATTATTTAGTAACAGACATTGATAATAGAATTAAAAACATAAAAAATTTCTATTCTTCTGTAATGGATTATGGAATGCCAATTAGCTTTCTAAAACTATATATAGATAAGAAATATTTAGGTTATTTAGAATAAAACATTCATATTGGTATATAATGGAATATTTTTATTTCTTTGATTGCAGGGCAGTGTTTTTTCATATTCTACTTGTAATGTGTAATTTTATTAAAATTTGGTTATTGAGTTATTGGTTTCAGATTTATTACATAGATGGGGCCAGGATCTTTCAAGTGAAATCTTCCTTTTTTTAATAGACATTTTTACCAATTTTCAAATATTATCTAGATAAATAATTATATTACATTTTTTAAGTGGTTTAGAGATTTTTAATATAGGTATCTTACTAATTCTTAATATCAAAAATTAATTATATTATTTCTTCAATTGTGTTGTTTCTTAGTTGGAAATCTAGTAATGGCAATATGTGACGTCAAGCTAAGTGGTGGTTTATATAGAAAGAGTTGAATTCTGGTAAGGATAAGTAGAGACACTGATTATTTAATGTTTAATGAAAAGTATGGGTATTTTATTGAATGATATATTTACTGTTTTTAGTGCAATGTAATAGTGCAATATATTGTTGTGTTACATATTTTTATCCTGAATTTTAGTCCTATCTATATAGTTATGTTTTATTGTTAGGGTTAGTGTATGACTTTTCTTTCTAAATTCTTTCATTTTAGGGTAAATTACCCTGTTTCTTTTTTCAACAACAATAGTAACAGGGATGGTTTGTACAGCAAAATTAATTTAACCTGGCTAAAGCTTGTCCACAGCCAAGCTGCTATATTAATTGTTGAAAACTCCATATATTTGGATTGCCTTTTTCAATACTTTTAATAACAACAGAGTTTTTTACTTGTTGACATATAAATTTTTAAACTTAATTTTTTGTTCATGATATCTATAGTAGTTTCAATTCTTTAGATTTGCCTTCAAGTTATTTCACTACCGTTAACTTTAAGCATTTAGTTCATCTTTTTCACCATGTATTCAAATCTATTTACATCGGTGCCTTCCAGTAGTGTTCAAGTTCTATTCTTCCAAGTGCTGTCCTTCAAGTGTGTGCTGCAATATTTTCGAGCCAAAAGTGTCAAAGTTTCGATATCACAGTGGATTACTTTTCATCTAATGCGTCAACCACAAAAGCCATATAAAATATTTCTACAATAAATAAAGTGCACAAAAAAATGCAGCTGCTAATTTTTTATAAATAATAACAATTTTGGATTGCAAATATTCAATTTAATTATGTTCTTATAAATTATATTTTAATTTTGAAAAATTGATTTTGGTTCATTATGTTTTACAAATATTTGTTGATATTTCATTTTATATATTGGTTTCTAAACTTTATGATTAATTAAGATAATCAATTAATTTTAAGTTATATTTTAAATACTTTTGTATTGAAGGTAATGTGCTATTATCAGAGTTGAGTAAATTTTGAAAATAATCTTGCAGTGTGTGCACATAAAATTTTGAAAATCATGATATTTAATGTTGAAAATTAAGGTAGTTCATGCTGTTATACAAGATGATTTAGAAAGATTATTTTAAAAATTTGGAGTATTACAATGCAAAGTTCAGGTTGCAAATTTGATTTATTCATAGATTTGATTTATTTATATATAGTTTGTTTTTGTGCGTCTCTTATATTTTGAAATGAAATCCCATACTAATCTGAAAATAACATTTTTTGACTATGGTTATAATAGGAAATGCTACATCAAAAAAATGACCTTGAATGTTTATAAAGTAAACTTAGTTTGAAATGCTATACATTTTATAATTTACATAAATTTTAATTGCTTCATAAATTAAATTTGTTTAAAATCAGGTTTAGATGTGTTGTTTGAGTTTGGCAAATAATTTATATTACATGACTTAAAAGAAAAGTAAATAAAACAAATTTTACTCTACAGAGAAAAATAAATAATGAGCAACAAAAAAAAATAACACCAACTCCCTCCATTCTGAGGCCTCAGAAGATCAGTTTTTGTACTTCCGACTGCTATAACAGTTTGAGAGAGTAGTTAGGTTGTTAAAAAATAAAAAGAAACAATAATTTTCTAGTGGAATTTTACGATGTGGATTAGCACAGAGTTTGACCATCAAAACCAAAAGTGCTCATCTCTGAAGTCTATAATGTCCCATGGTGTCTTTCTTCCTAAATAGAAAATTCTTCAATTTATAAAAAATAAATTAAGTCATAATTTTTAATTGCCATACTACCATCACGACACTTACGAACTTATAAATTTCCTGATTTCTGAAAAAGAAAAAAAAACAATTTATATTTTAGAATTATATACCAATGTCTTTTATTTGTTTACATTTAGAGTTTTTACGTGTACCAAGGATATTCAAGAACTTGATCTAAGAATTATAAGAATTTACTTTAGTCTTCATATTTCTGTTTTCATGAAGTTCATTTGAAATTATTTTTATATCTTTTTGCATATTCATTATTAATATTATTACTTCGTGGCCATGATCATTAGTATAACAAATATTAAATTTTTGAAAAAACTTTATTAACTTTTCCAGCTTCGCAGAGTCGATGCCAACTAGGGCCCTGTTGGCATACGAGTCTTGCGGGGGGAAATTGTAATGACTAAGAAATTTTCCCATCTTTAAAATAAATCTTTTTTAACGACAGTTATTTTTTAATTACGAACAAATTATTTCTACTTCAATCCTATGATAAAAAACACTTCTACTCTAACTAACTCTCAAGAGTCGCAATATTTCTAGAGCCTCAACTTCGGTACTTTTAACTTTTTAGTATTTTAAAAACTCTCCGCGTCTGCGTAATTTACTCTTTAGTAATCATGTAACGCACTGAGCAAGTCACGCCGTTTTAGGCGTAATTTTTCATTCCTGCCCAGGGCTTTATTATTTCAATAATCTTTTAAAAATCTTAATCATAGAGTACTCTATAACTAATTTGATTATGCCTTACTTCTGGAATAAACAGTTTTGGCCTTAAACGACTGCATCTTTTTTGAATTTAGATAAACACAACATCAATGGAAATGTTATTATATATATATACACACACACACACACCCACCACCCCACACACACACACACACACACACACACACACACACACACACGCACACACACACACACCACACACACACACCACACACATATCCGTTCAATTCAATATCTTGAGAGTCAAAAAATATTAAAATAAATGGAGGACATGTAGTAAATCGGTAAAAGCGTATAGATGCTCATCAGGGTAAGTAAAATCTATACGAACTTCTAAAATTATTGAATCATAATGTTTTCTGCGAACAATTTGGCATATAGCTAAAAAACACTGTCCTTACCCCAGACATTATGATAAACCAAAATTTGAATGAAATACAAAGAAAGTAAATTACTAACCTAAAACTGAAGATACTACCAACGGGAGACGCGACAAAGGGAATAAGTGAACGCGTCATGTGTGACCGGATGTTTGAAGATATATCAAGTTACTTCTGAGGGTTGGGGGAGTTTCTATGAAGATTAGGAATCTGATGGAAAAGGATTGAGAGGCGAACTACTTAGGACTTGATGAGAGATTAAAGAAATGACGAAAAAAATGAGCGAAAAAAGAAAGGGAGTGTATTTAAAATTAATGATATAAGGTGTCTATAAGAGAAATTAAGGGGATGATATTAAAAGGAAAGGGAGTTTGTTGTTTTAAAAATTAGGTGTTAAAAATTAAATGTAAATAAAAATTAAGGTGTAAATAAAGGAAAGGATGTGATTAAAAAATTAAAGTGAAATAAAATTAGCATGAAAGATATAATGAAAGAGGAAGCTGTAAATTTAAAAATAGCTGTAACTAGTGTAGTTAAAATTCGATTGGAAACATTGCAAATTGTAAATAATCTTTGAAATCGATTATAAACTTAAAGATGCACGTTTCAGGGAAAATCCCACATTAAGTTACTATACTGGCTTGAAGATTCACCGATAACACTAGAACTCAGCACTTAGCTCTAATATGACAATCCTGTACCCTCTTACCCATTAATCAAGGTTCGAGAGAAGGGAGGTAGGAATTCACATTTACTTGAGGTTATTTGAAAGGTGTTGAATTTGTTCTTGATTGGTTGAATTTTTATCGCTTGCAGGTTTTGGTAATTCTTATGGTTATTAATGATAGTGTTTTTGTAAGATTTTCAGAAATATATTAGGTTCAAAAATATCCTCATTGACACTTGAATTTAAAACTCGTTTCTTTTGTCATAAATATCAATAATTTTAAAGTATTTTGATTATCAATAATTAAATCCAGAAGAAAATAACTGGATCTTGATAGCTTCAATGGTTTGTAATCGTTAAGTTCATTTTGGATATAAATG